>VWZL01003919.1:109409-264256 GCA_013396915.1 Stercorarius parasiticus | reverse complement strand
TACAAGAGGGACATTGAAGTGCTGGAGCGTGTCCAGAGAGCTACCAAGCTGGTGAGGGGTCTGGAGACCACGTCATATGAGGAGAGGCTGAGGGAACTGGGCATGTTTAGTTTGGAGAAGGGGAGGCTGAGTGGAGACCTCGTTGCCCTCTACAACTACCTGAAAGGAGGTTGTAGAGAGGTGGGTGTTGGCCTCTTCTGCCAGGTGAATAATGGCAGGACCAGAGGAAATGGTCTGAAGTTGCAGCAGGGGAGGTTTAGATTAGATATTAGGAAGAATTACTTTACTGAAAGAGTGGTCAGGCACTGGAACAGCCTGCCCAGGGAGGTGTCTGAGTCACCATCCCTAGAGGTATTTAAGAAACATGTAGATTTGGCACTTCAGGGCATGCTCTAGTGACAGAGATTGTAGGGGTTTTTTTTTTGGTGTGTGTATGGTTGGACTCGATGATCTCAAAGGTCCTTTCCAACCATGAAGATTCTATGATCAATAGGTCACCAAAGAACACACGGAGAGCAGCTTTGGTCTTTGCTCCATTAACTTGCCCTTCTGGGGCTACCTCTACCACCAGTGAACTGCAGCAGGTGCAGAGCAAACTCTGCAAAGGACCACTTACCAATGCCTGAACACACCTACCGGATGCTGTGGTCCATGGTCTCTGGGCAACCAGCACCGTTAATGTCCCCCTTTCACACTTCCATGCTAACGCGGCTGCTTGGACTTCTGGAGTCTGAAAGGCTTCAGGCCTCCACCTAAGAGGACGCATCACACCACCACTCCTGGCCAAAATTCAGGTTTTTTGCTTCACACAAAAAATCAAAAGGAAGAACATGAAATGTAACAGTGCAGCTAAGATCCCAAACTCACTGACCCTGTTATCTGATCTCTTATGAAGGTCAAAAGGATCACAGGATCCCTTCCAGCCCTCTCTGTGCAGTCATATCTTCATTTTGCCTCAAGAAAGCCAAGATTACAGGAGACTCCAGAGATTGATCAAGCAATACAGCCATAGAAGAGGGAGGTATGCTTAGTTTTCAAAGACTTAAATTGTCTTAAATCCAAAGTCACACAGAAGTAAGGAAGTAATTCTCTATTTTCCTATGTCACCAACAATCAAGAAGGAAAAAAACCACACAGCACTGCCAAATGTGTTAAATCCATAACTTAAAACATTTTAATAAAAACAAAGCAAAATACATTTCATAATCTGTCCACTGGCACAATGTATAAAAACTTTTAAATAACAACTTTAATATTAGTCACAAAATAGAGCATGTTGTATAAAAATAGCTGTATGCACACTGCTAAAAGATCATGTAAAACCGCTCTGAATAGGCCATGCAAAGACATTCAGCTTTGACCTTTCAATTTCCAAGCTCTTGCTGGATCTACTACGTTATTCCTTCTGCTTGGGAGGGTTTTGTGGTGGCACTTGAGGGCCTCCTCCTCCCCCTCCCCACCCTGCACACAATGCCCTGGCAAAGGGTTTCAGAAATGGCTGACAAGTTTAAGGTGCATCAGGTCGGGCATCTTCACGGCCCAATTTTCACAGCTTACTTTTCAGAAAGTGCTCAACATCCGTGTCCTTTTCCACGGACACCTCAACCTTGGTCACTCAGAATCTTCAACTTTTCAGCCAGCATCCTTCCAAATTACTCCTGACCCCTGGTGCACCACAGTACTAAAACTGGAAGCAAAAAATCTAGACACTCAGCCCAAGATCACTGCAGGAGGCAGAATGCAACAGCTGCAGCACCATTTTTGCACAGACGTACCTCTGCATTTGATAATCCTAAATTACTCACACACCAAAATTCACCGAAGCCTGTCCATTCACATTAAGAGTTCCAGGTAGCACATACAAAAGGACTTGGAGAAATATGAGTCTGCAGAAAAGAAGGTATAACTGAGGAAAGCATTAATACAAAAAAATAAAAACAGATACTAAGGACAAACTGTTACATAAACAGTCTGTTATACTGTGGTTATCAGACTTAAAATTGTAACTGCCACACTGGGCACACAAACACACACAAAAAAGATATGGAGTACATTTTAGTTAAGAACAAAAAGGCATCAGATAAAGAAATAACACACCCCCCAGCTTTCATCCCACATGCTGACACACAAACTATCAACAGGATAAAAAAAAACAACTCAGTCCTCTTCATCTCTACAAGCCTGAGCGATTCTTGCACCTTTAAAGTATCATCCTCATACAATTTAGGCCCAACGAAGGCAATGGAGACAGAGATCCACCCAGACACCGTCTTCGTTTCCTGAGTCCACAGAAAGAGAGAAGGGCACTGCTGGCTGAAAACAGTCCCCGCTGCTGACACCAGCAGCATCGCCTTGCAAGATGTGCCTCCAAAGAGAGCAGCCAAAGGTAGGGAGAGACTTGATGCTCTGCCAGGCAAAGCAAGAAAGTGGGGTTTTTTTCCTGATGTTTTCAAGTTCACATTTTAAAGCATGTTCTTCTAAGAAGAAAATAAGGAAAGCTTAGTGATTTATCACCTCAGATAATACAGCAGCAAACCCATCTTCTCTAATTTAAAAAGATCAGTTAAATTATCTTAATGCACGAAATCTGACAGGCAAAAAACATTCCCATAAAAAGCTGTCCCCTTAAAGTTACAAGTCATATCACAAGAGCAAGCTCCTAATGAAAGAGTCAGAAGCAGAGAAGCTTTTATCAGCGCTGAAAATCCAAATAAGAACACAGGCTGATCTTGCCAATCCGTATCAGGAAAGAAGTTTAAAAGGCTTTATGGGGAACTGGCTGAAAGTCACTGTTTTTGGTGGCGTGTGTCATCGCTCTGCGCTTGGCAAGGCGGGACTTGGACGGAGGAGAAAGCTTCATGGAGCAAACAGCATGGGCAACGTTCTCCTGCTCTGCGCTGAGTTCATTCTCGTGCTGAGACAACTGGCGGTTAAGGGCTATAGCCTCAGCAGCGAAAAGCGTCAGGTCTTTTGTGCTACTGTTCCTTTCAAGGGAAAAGGAGAAAGCGGTTACAACACATGCAAAGAGTCACTTCACCTGGTTACCCTCACAGCAGAATATCTATTTCCAGACAGTTTTATTTCTCCTGTCAAAACATCGACACAGCACGGAAAATGACAGGTTAATATTTGCACCTCTCCTCATTGTGAGGACCAGCAATATATAACAAAAAACCTCTGGGATTTTGGGAACAGCTGCAGTTCTAGTCCTCGTTCTGCCAAGGACTCCTCATGTAAACCCAGGAAACCACTTGAGATGCCATGCATCATTTCTCCGTGTTAAAAAGGATGGGCATATGGGGCAATACTCTTGTCTTTCTTCAAAAAATTGCAATCCCACTATATTTGCACTTCTGGCTTAAGGAAATGCACTTCTGATGGGAAGAACCACCTAGAATCGCCAGTGGTAGATACAGAAATAGAAACAGAGATGCGTGACTCAGGCTCTCTGGCATATAGAATCTGCCATCAAATCACTTTAAATGAGGCTTGCCTTGCTCACAGTTAAATTGATACTGTGATTACCAGCAACTACAATGGAAGTCAGATCTGAGTCTGTGTATACGATGATTATTCATCCACCAGAATGTAGTCTCTTTGGATAACGCAGGCCTTTATGTCTTTTTTTCCCCCCTCCTGGGTAGCAAACTGCCAAAACTATCATTATTTCCTGTCTAAGATTAGCACTGCACGGCAGGAATCCTCTCCAATGCCTTTCCCACAAACAAGCAAGATTAGATCATAAAGAAAATTCAGAGCTTTAATATTTCAGATGTTCTTAACAAAATTAGTGCCGTGCATTTATGAAGTTACACTCTCAAACACAGATCTTACTCCCTGATTTGCCACACCCTATCTTTCCCCATTCTTTCAGCAATAATTCTTGCCCAAGTTTACAGATGTTTAAAAAAAAATATTACCTTTGAAGAACTTGAGGGGTAGGTAATCCTCTTTCAGGAGCCTGCTAGAAGAAGTAGTTAAGAAAAGTTAGTTACATAGTAGCAGCTTTCCCAATAGAGAGTGATAGAAAACAGGCGACTCCCCCAAATCTTTACAACTAATGGATACTGCATATCCATTCACTGTGGGTTTACAAATCACATTTCAAAATCCATCTCCCTTCACAAGAAGGTGCCACAGTTTGCAGGTATAAGACTAGAGCTTTGGAAGCTCTCCGGAGGGTCTATTCCCTTCTTTCCTGCACTGGGAAACTAAAGCAAAAGAAGATACTGCTGTTATTTTAAATCTGTATCTACCAGCATCCTGCATTACCATATTAAAGAGTAACACAGTAATTGTTGTACTGCAGTGCTTGGTATTCACGAGAAAGCCATTTAAAATGCATAAAGCAATAATTAAAAAAAAATAACAAACACTTAAAGCTTGACAGATTCATACAAATATTTCCCACACAGAGCTCTAGAAAGAATAAAGCCACTGTTTATCATTTAATTAATCAAGATAAGTGCACTAAAACACGCAGTGACTACCAAAAATTCAGAGATAGGGAATAGCTTGTTTGTGGCGGTGGAAGAATAACCCTTTTAAAAAAATAGAAAGACAGATACATACTCCTTGAACCCATGAATGTTGCAAAACTTGAGCAGCACTAAGTCGTTCTTTGGCATCACGAACCAGCAACTTTGAGATGAGATCTTTGGCCTCAGAGGATATATGCGACCAGTCCTTGTCAGGAAATTCATACTTGCCTTCCTGAATGCTCTCAAAAAGTTTGTTCTAGTAAAGGAAAAATTTATTTAATTTAAAGAGCAACTAGAGTGCAACCAGAAGATTTCTCAGGTGGGATTCTTCTCACTCAATTTTATCCACCTGGATATGGGGTGGGTGACAACTCAAACCATCCAGTCTCCTTATGGAGTCCAGGGAGAGTGACAGGCAGCTCCACAGAGTGATTCAGCGCATCCTAAGATGCACATAATAAATTGTGTGCTGAAAACACCTTCCCCTACACCCACCCCGTAACAGTGCACCCCATGTACTCAGTTTTTAGAAAGAATAAATTCAGGCCCTGCGTGGACACTCTCCTGGGGCTCAACATTCACCTGAGGCATTGTGGTGAATACCATAAACTAGATCAAGAATTACAGAATACAGGAGGATTGCGCGGTGGGGGAAGAGGACGAAGAGAAGCTCTGAGATCTCACATGAGGAGGAGAAAGAGGCAGTTGCCAAAACTTACTTTAGAAAGAGATAGCATCACTTAACTTTTATATTAACATCCTCACTTCTCAGTGACAGCTTATCCTCCCAGATAACTGGCTGGGTTACAGACACAGCTCTTCAGGGCTGGCATTATGGCAAGTCTTACACCTTAAGCTCATGGGGCAAACTACACTCTTGCACATATGCCTGGGCCATGGGCATTCACCTGGCAAACTCTGCAGACTTCTCCTCTGTCCCAGCCACAGTCCGTGCCACAGTTGCCCACAAAAGGGGGGTAACCACTGAGCATGATGTACAGAATCACTCCCAGGCTCCAAAGATCACACCGCTTATCGTAAAACGTGGCCTCCTCTGTGAAGACTTCAACCACTTCAGGTGCCATGTATTCTGCAGAACCACACTAGGAAACCAAGAAAAGCAAGTTTCAAAGGGAAGGTCAAATCAAAACAAGACTCAGGTTTATCATTCTCTTTATCATAGGCGGCTTGGTCTAAAAGCAGTATTAGGCATCAGGGACTACTGAATTTTACTGCTGGCTTTCACTGCAGGTCTCATTTTGTTAAGCCAAATCACACTGCTGCATCCCTCAAAGGTTAACTGGAATTGCCAAGAGCTTTGAAACATTTTGTAAGCATACTGCACAGGAAAAAATTAACATGTTTCAGGTATAAGCACTACAGGGATTCAATAGAAGGCAAAAGAGTTACTACTGTTCTTCAGCAGAATCATAAGCTGTTCCATATGAATCTATGATCCTTTATAGAGGGTCAAAACATTAATTCACGTATTTCAGGTTTTTAAATCTTATCAATTAGTTATCAGGTTTTTCAGAAAGTAAACGAGTATGTCATGGGAGACGATTTCTACAATAGACTCTTGCAAAACCGTCAGATTTTTCTTTCACAGTAATAACAAAAGCTTAACACTGTAGTTTTTCAAACTAATGTGTATCATAAAGCCACACACTGATTACAGAGCTTACACTGCACTTAGCTCATGGGTCTTAGCTACAGAACCCAAATATGGGGAAATGGACACAAAGCTAAGGTTCAAACTCAGTCCATAAGAACACAAAACACCTCCACAAAAAGCTTCCTCATTTGATGGGGTAAGAGACAAACAGGATCAAGGTGTTACTTTCTGGCCAACAAGAGAATTAACACAATGAGTTCCTGTGCTTTTGTGTATTTGTTCTATGCCTGGGAAACCAAGACAGTATTTACCACACATACACCCTTTTTAAATTAATTATCTACCACTGGGTGTAGTTGCAGTAAGCCCTTTGGAAGCTCTCCACCGAAGACAAGAAAAATTGTTCTATGGTAGAAGAGAAAAAGCATGAAGCCACAGCAGGTTTCTTACCGGCGTTGTTAATTCGGGAGTAGTTATTGGAGTACACGCACTGTTCAGCTTCATCCCACTACCAAGATCAAAGTCACATATTTTTACTGGTGATACCTAAAAACAAAGACAAACCAGTAAGAGGTCCATAAGACTAGGGCTAACGCAATACACATGAATACGGTGCCACATGGAAAACCCCAGGACAAAAACCAAAGTTGTTCCAGCAGAAGGACTAGTGAAACCCAGTCTCTTATAGGTATGTTCCAGTCCTGGCATTTGCCTCCTCTGCTCCAATTACTCCCACATCCCCAGCATCTGGCCCTATTACATTAAGTTTTTATTCGCCTAGGCCAGTGCCAGTACACATTGGGGCAGTTTAGGAACTATCCGTAAGATGACCAGCTGGCCTGTAAATGTTGCTTGTCCATCTGGGTACTGCCTCAGAACAGATGAGATACTAAGTTGTAATTGCCATGCCCTCTCTAAGAACAGCTGCCTTTTTATCTCCCAGCCAGATGCACACATTTTTACAGCTCATAGAAGAATTCAGTCTCTTTTGGGCTCCAGTTCTAGTAAATTTAGTTGAAGATTACTAATGAGTTCAACATTAGGGCTGTCTTTGGAAACCAAGTTAAAAAATACACTTCAGAAGGTTAAGAGACCACAGTAGCACCTTGTCTGGAGATTCGCACAGGATGTTTTCAGGCTTCAGGTCCCTGTGAGCAATACCTAAGTAAGAGTACAAACGTTTATTAGAGAAGATGCTCTCCTGTTTTATTTCTCATTACCTCTATTAGAAGGTGGCCTGGAATATATTCGAGGCCTGAGTTTGCTACACGCTCCCCCCCCTTAATGATACTGCAAATAACTGATTTCAAAGTGTATTTGTTAAAGGTCACTGTTGCATCCTGCTATGCCTTTATCATCCTTAAACATACAAGAGAGTCAGTCAAGCAAATAAGAACCTGCTAACACTGGAACGTTTTGGCTTAGCCCAAATTAAATATGTTAATTAAAACCAGCTTATTAAAATGACTGACCTGTAGGAAAGTTTACTTGTGTACACAATTTAGTCAAAAGATTTTTGTGCCTTCTACAGTAAGGTTCTTCTTTCCAGAGGGATCAATTGGTGGTTTGCTGAACTCCTACCAGCACAAACAATACCTGAGACACTCTCCCCAGAAAATACCATCCCTTTAGCGGTGAGGTACATCCTCACTCCTGAAGTAAAATAAAAATTAAAGGGTATGGTTGGAGATGTAGAAGAAAAGGCCAAAGGAGAACAACCAAAGGGCTTCTACATTCATTCAACTGCTATCAGAATAGGCAAACCCAACAGGGAAACACAAAGTTATCTACCTGTTGAATTTACACGCAAAGGTGCTTCTACGCTGTCAAAGCAGTTCTTCAAATGCCTAAACACACAATTTCTGGAAGTTCTCCATTTAATATGATCAAACTTAATGGGAAGGCAGAAAACGAGAACCAAAATGAGCAGGCTGGCTGCAATGTGATTGCATTTCAGCTTTGCTTAAAAAAAATTACACTCCAAGCACTTCTGATACTACTTCAGAGTATCAGAAAAAAAAAAAATCCCACCAAATTCTAGGTAAGGGAGTTTCTAATGTCTTTTCTTCAGCACGCTCCACAAGACATGACTTAAAATATAACATTAATAGCCTAGCATAGCACCTATCTAAAGGAATTGGAGCTTTCATAATGATGCAAGTTCACATTGCTTATGGAAGATAGGAAACATGACAAATGAAGATGGCCCATGCTGACAGTTACAGCACGGCTAACAAAACTCCCAACAGTTGGCCTGGCTTGCAATGTGAAACCCAACAGCACTTTTTTGTATTATAGTTTGAATTCAAATGTCTGATTATATAACATTTTATTTTGCAGTTGCACACAGTGCTGAGAAAAGAAAACAACTGCCTTTAAACACTCCTCCAGCGGATTATTAGCAACAAAGCACACATATCCCAAGTGGGTGTAAGGCGGTATTATGATCCAGCTGAGTTTTAAACTACTCCTGGCAAAAAAATTAGTTGTCCTCATTCAAATTTTTTTAGAGCATCTAGCTATAGCACTTCACTGTTAAGCTGTGCAATAAAACTGCTTTCATTTCCTGTTTACTTTAATGTTCTGTATGCTACTTACTAATTATTTTAACATCACACGGAAGAATCATAAAGAGAACAATAAAATGAACGGGGATGGTGTTGTAGCTGATTCCGCAAGCCAGGTCCCCACTGTACCAATTCACAGCAAACAACAAGAAAGTGAATTGCTGCTCTAAAGCCATTTTAATGAATCACTCCCATCTTGTTTGGGGAAAGGGGAATTAAAACTAAAAGCTGAGAGAGAACTACAGAAAGGTATTAGCTAAGTCAATGTTAAACTTCCTTGAACAGTGTTCAGCTGTTAAGCAACCTACTATAGCCCAAATACATCAAATACGTATTTCTCCACGTGTTCAGCCTAAGTTTCCTGTTCCTTATCTGCCCCATATCTCAAAGTCTTCTAAATATCTGCAGGTTTAGAGTTATTCACATAGACAGGCTATGAAGATCACCAAGAACCTTAATTCAAACTAAGTTTGTTTCCACATGCAAATTAATTCCTGATAACATAGTGTGGAATAATTACTAAATTGGCCAAGAACACAAAAGTACAGCATTGTTCACACATTAAGGAAAAGTATAAAATCAAGGGGCTTCTGAGGTAGAAAACAGCCGGAGCTGGCATGCAAAGGATGCAACATCTGCAGTTCCCTGTACAAGGTTGCTTGCGAAGCTACACGAGGCATGAAACGAAGTGTTATCATTCTGTGGCCTTGCCTTGTGACAAATAGCAGATATGGGAACGAGATGGTACTATGGAACTGATAAGCTGCCTACTCACCACCATGAGCCAACATTTCATCAAATTTTTATGAAATGCTGTCCTTTGTGTGAACTTTGCTCATCATAATGTACCAAAACACACCTCCATCCCAGAGGCTACCCACCTCCAAGGTGCAACCACTCATAATAAAAGTATTTATGACTAAAGTCACTCAAACTCCCCTTGAAGATAAAAAATAGTATAAAAATAGCCCGAGAGAGAGGCGATATCAGGGAAGACACCATGGCGAACAAGTCGAGGAGAACTCCATCACTGACTTCCGGGACCAGCCGACGGGCTGAGCCTTTCTTCCACCCATAGGGACACCTTTGGGTAAGGCTTAGATTACACCAAGTGTTTCCTCGGGGAACTTAGAAACCTCTCTAGAGAATCTCTCTCCTATATTTATAGCCAGGCTGTATTGTTTATAACTTTGTCACACGCTTTGTATATTTAACAATATCTTTATTTGCACGTGCTTTGCAGACAGTGTATTTATCACCAGCAATCATAAGAACCTATATATCTGTTGTTAAAATAAACTGCACTATTTAAGTAGCTAGTTGTTTCGGTTTCTCACTGAACATGACCAAAGACTCGAGAGTGGCTGTGCTAGTTCATAAGCACGACTAGACTGAAGGTGCAGTCCACTATTAGTGTATCCAAATCGTAATAGTTTAATACTTATTAAATGCGACTGGACTGATAGTGGTGAATTAGGCATCACTCAGAATTTAAACCTAGCCGCACCTAGCCTCCCACCTTGGTGAGGCGTGTTAGAAAGCAAGGGGGTTTATTTTCTGCCAAAACCGCTTTGCCCCTTTTCACGCAACACATACTCACAACATGTGACAAGATTCATATTCCTCAAGTTTAGCACTGACTTTATTCCTTATGCCTTGCTACACTTCTCTTTTTAAATGGGTTCAACCTGTCAAGGTAGCAATGTTGTGATTCCAACTCAAGCATGTAAACCAACCTGTGACTTAGAAGTAAAGCCTGTAACTAAACATTTATTGAACTGGGGCCAGTAATAAACAACTTAGCAAACGTAGATCTGCTGAGCATCTGTAAAATCTGGCTAATCATAATGGCAAAACGAATGGAGAGAAAAGTTTATCAGAACAAATAACCAATAAACAGAGGCTATCTGATTACATGCCATTCTATTCAAAGGTGGTCACTGTAATCAAATGAAAGCAAGCATTAACTGAAGCTGTTTAATCTATGCAAGACCACATAATCATGACACAGCTTTAAAATCTTTTGTATCATCTTCAACATGAACATGTACTCTCAGACGACCATGATACACACAGGTATTATGAAATAAAAGAAAGGCACTCCCAAGTAGAAAAAGCAGCAGGAAAACATTTTAACGTAAAAGAACTCTCTACAAACAGAGCCGCTTTTAAATCTGAGCAAATACGTACTGAAATGAGGACACTTTCAAACAAGGACTATGGTTCACTTTTAGGTCTCTCAACCCAACAGTGGGGGCCTAGATGTGGAGATCAAAAGCTACTACAAACAAAGAGGTCTTGTAACCAGCAGAAATTCTGGATAAATGCAGAAGAGCATCTCTGTAGACCCGAAAGAGGAGAAAATTAAAAAGAATATTAGCTCTCTTTTGAATAACCTTTACATGGTGCCTTAGGTAACAAGAACAACCAAACAGATTGAACCTTAACGTTAATTCTCCCTGGATGCCAATTTAACTTTTCTTCTTCAAAAGGCTATATCATCTTAACACAGCTGACTACTTAAACTACACATTATGAAAATAAGATTATAGAGGAAAACAGCATAAGTCATCTGGCATTGCTGTAAATAGAAACGCTAGGAAAGGCTGACTACTTACAGATAAAATGTGCTCCATAATGTAAGTATACAGTATCAACTAGTAAAGATGGAGACAGCCTTCTTCTCTTACCTTTTGTATGAAGAAAGTCCAGAGCACAGGCAATATCTCTCACCACTTTGCTAGCTTCTCGTTCGTTGAAGTGCTTCCGCTTTTGTATATGGGCTAGGATTGAACCTGCCAGAGTAACAGGTCAAAGGGAAAGTATGAATGCACCCTGGGCTGAGAAATGGCTTTGTCAATACAAGGATAAAACAATAGCCGCAACTAGTCTGCCATAAAGGGAGAACTGATCTCAGTGTAAACAGGGCCAGAAGTAGCTTAGAAAAGTTATTTGCAACTACCACTCTGTCCTAGTATGTTTACATGGCAGAAACTGAAGTGTCACAATTCCATGTTTTTATATGAAAATAGCCTCAGAAAATAATTTTGAACTAGTACCAAGTATCATGAATCTCATATTTTACAACAGCATTTCACAGCAGGCAACTTCTGTGGACTTAACAGAGGAATGATTAAGAAAAAGGTACAACTGAACAGCTTCAATACTTAAGCATGCTAGAACATAATTTTCAAACACCGCAGCCCAGTTTAAGCGCAGCACGAGAGGCAATCACTTTTTACTGCCCCAGCACGACTGGTCTGTTTTCCACACTGTGAACAGTAAAGACTTGCTAAAACTCAAACATCAGCTAAGGATGTACATAGCATTTCAACAAAAACCACCCTTCCCCGGGTCACAGGTGGCCATGCTTGAACCAACTCTTCCTTATTTTGTGTAATGTGCCAATTGAAACCCTGCACTGAAAGTCAAGTATACGCATTTTTGCCTCAACACCAGCAAAATAAAAAAAAAATCTACCTTTAAATACACATTAAAATTCCCACTAACATCAAGGTAAGGCTCATACATTTGCCAAGGGACATGAAATATGACAAAAGACCTCCCAAATATGAACATACTGAAAGACTGGTAGCTTGCAGGCAGAGCTCCACCGGTATCCCTTTAACAAAGGATAAAGGAAAGTTTGATTCCTTACCTTTAAGTGAATTCCATCAATCTTCCCAAAAGATTAAAAGTGTCTTTAAAAAAATAATTAGACATAGTTCACAGCGATCCAAGCCCACTAAATAGCCTTAGTACTGTCTTTCATTTTCTTACTCAGAGACGTGTATTTACAAAAGCAATCAGGCAGAGAAATTTCAGAAGTAACTGCCATTTGTTATTAGCCCCTGATACTGTAAACATTTTATATCTCAGGTGATTTCATTTTTATTCTTCAGTTCTAGATGTGGAAGGAAACCTCCCATTCTCTACTGCAGTAGTTCTTATACCATCAATGCTGCTGCCACTCCTCTACAATGAGGATTCAGAAAGGAAACAGGAAAGTCAGTCAAAAAGAAGAAAGATGGACAAAAGACTCTTTGGATATGCTTTGATATGATAAGAGACTCCAGATATGCGGTGTCAAATGGGTGGAGGAAGGCCACCTTGGAACAGGTTATCAGATTTCAAATACAGAAGGTTTCCCTTGCTGAAAACAACTCTTTCTAGTTTGCCACAGATTTCTTAAGGGCGAAGAGTTCAAAGGGTTTTCCTGGTACAGCTGTTCTTTAAAGCTTTAGAAACTAATAACAGTTCTTGAATGTTTCCATCCCTGTGGAAAAGACCCCAGACTTTGCAGGAAACAATACAGAGCCACTTGAGGTGCTCATTTCACTCAGCAGGTTTATTTCAGATTACCCTTCTGAATAGAGATGATGTTCCAAACTCTCCCAGATAAGAATTACATCAATATCAAAAAAAACATACTCTACAGACTCTATATTCAGACCACGTAGAGGAATCCCACAAACAGAAAGACTAGCAGGACACTCCTGCCACAGCTGTTAGCATCTCTTTGGTATTCATCAGAGAGAAAGGATCATACAGCACCTCCCAAAATGCGTTTTCGGGGTGGGGAGAGGTGGGGAGGGGAGTGGGTGGAAAGGAGGAAAGGACTCTTAAATCACACAAGTTCAGTATAATAAGCTGGATTTTAATGCTTTCAATTATAAAATGCTGTCAGGCAACGATATTAAACATCTTCTGCATATCATGGTGAACTGAACACAGCTAAAATGGGAGCAGAGCTCCTTCAGTTACCACAGCTACAGGAAGGCAAAGCAGAAAATGGGAAGCCCCAGCATTTTAAGTAACATCGGTCTCAGATTGGAGTTACTAAAGTACTGCTTACATCAGAATCTGTAGTGCATCAGAAGCTGGTCTGACCCCTAATTCCCATTATTTCTTCCTTCAAACCCACTAAAAATGCTGAAATTTTTCAAAGAGAAACCTAGCCTCAGCCTCTCAGCAGCTGTGCAGGTACACTGATAACCATAGTCTCACAGTCAAAGAGAAGGGTTAACTAATGGAAGAATGTGGAGATGGGAAAATAGACAAATGCAGATTCATCCGAATTGAGCCTTATTATAGCTAATTTGTCAGAGTAGTCTGTGCATTAAGAGGAACAGTGTTAAAGGAAATCAGAATGAAATGATGCAGTAATTTTAAGGGAAGGTAAACAAAAGCTTTCGCTCAAGACAAAAAACCCAACCAACCAACATGTCCTCCTCTTTTTAAAAAGTTCTGCATCTATACTGAAAGAACTTGCATTTCTTGCACATATGGTTTGCTACTGAAAACTTTCTTGACCAGTGACAACAGATGATGTTCTACGGACAGAAGCATACTCCTTCAGAAACCTGGTTTTTCTTTGAAGGGTGGGACATACTTTTAACTCCTGGTTTTGCACAGCCATACAATTAATGGATACTGTAATTACGCTCAATGCAGACAAACATGAGAAAGTCCACAAAGTGCTTGATGTAGCCTTCTCATTCCCCAGCTGAGTGTTAAATGCTGGAGACCAGTGGACCACACAGGCTCACTTGAATGGCCCTCAGACAGCCACAAGCAGACTGCTTCACAATTACAGCAACCTGGGAGAAGCAAGATGTTTTTCCCAACGGTACATCGTGAATGTCAGGAAAAAAGTCAATCTTCCATCAAAGGAAAATGCTACCAGAGTATATAGATGCAGTACTAAGATCATGAATAATACCTGACATACTGTGTGTCTCTTCTTGCCTGAAGGTACTGTGACCTACTAACTATATTCCAAAGCTTCCATTTTAATAGAGCTGACATTTCCATCGCTTAACTACAAGAAAGGGATTATAAATGTACAACCAAACCCATCAATATCCAAGAATAACCATACTTCAAGCTTTGTACAGTATTTACTCTACTTCTTTGTCTTAAAATTCTCAAGCATTTAAAATAAGCTCTTCATTTTCTACTTTAAAACACTGAGACAAATAGGACAAAAATGATTCAATGAAGAAAGGCACAGCTACTGCACGGTACCTCCTCGCAGCTTCTCAAAGACAAGGTAGTATCTTGTGTCATCTTCAAAAAATTCTATTAACTCCAAAATGTTCCTTTAAAAAAAGAAAAAAAGAAAAAAGGGAAATAGAAGAAACAGACACAGAGTATACAAAGCTAAGAAGAGCTTCAGCACAGATAATTAAGAAGTGCCAGAAGAAACCAAAAATAGAAGTTCTAATTAAACAAGTTGCTTTTGTTGCCTATGGCATTAAAACCGCATTTCCAACTCACACTGAAATTTAAGCACGGGAAACAGGCCAAACACCAAAATCAGACAGGATCGTGAAAGAGTTCTGCTACTGCTCAACTGACAGGAAGATAACTGGTAATAGGTTGCATTTAATAATTTAGAACATTGCATTTGTGCTGAAGGCAAGAACAAAAAAAAAAAAACCAGTTAAATTGGCATTCTTTCTTCTGGAAATCACAAGGCAGAACACACAGGGCTCGAAGGAGACAGGCATCTGTCAACATGACAATAAATCCAGCGCCTTAGTTACCATTTTTAGACTAACTCACTTCTAGTGTACAGTCTTTGCAGCATAAACACCCCATGATGCCTTGAGAACATCAAACACACAAGTTCAGATTTTTCTATACTTCTAGTACACATAAAATTCAAATTCTGCATGTGATCATGACAGCTTGAGTTTTTCGTCAGTTACGTACTGGATGACCGTATGCTCTTAACCACACACAGAACAAAGATATAATCTGCTCCTCTATAGCACAACTTAAGCCCTTGAGTTTGGGAAACATGTTTGTTTTCAAAATTATCTTTAAGCATTGCACTAGAAATTTGTAAAAAAGGCTTGATGTAACTTGCATAACTGTAGTATAGCTAACAGCTGTTGTATACATTCTAGATTAACAGATATCTAAAGAAGTAGTTTCAGAATTGGCTTAAACTCATCACAGAGCATGCTGCGGAGCATTTCCTTCCTTTTCAGACATGAGTAGCAGCTTTAAAGTTGCTTCATCCTGTGGCTATGTGAAGTCAGCACACATCCAAATGAAAACTGAATTAGCTTTTGGTTGACCTAAGAGTTCCAGCACAAAAGGAGGAAGGCTGACACAAAGAGGAGGACAAATCCACATGAAGGAAAGGAATAGCAAGACTGCTCCGTTCAACAGCAGCTGGTATCAGGTCAGCTTTTGCTGATGGTGAAATCATGGGCGAGAGTGTTAAAATGTTACTTCCTCATTCGGACAAAATCCATGCATCACTGAAGCACATTCAGGCTACACTGATCTGGTTGCCAATTCAGTTATGGGATTTTTAATTTGTAAATATTTCCCTAAAGTTCACAGCTAAGAGAAGGGGAAATTCTTATTTTGAATAGGTCAAGTCAAAATTTAAACTGGTTTTAAGGAGACTACTGCAAAGCTCCTAACATAGTCACACATAAGAGGCTTAAAAACTTGAGAAAAATATTCAAGATACTTTAAATAAATAAACACACACAAGACTCCATACTTACTTGTTACCCTGACACTGGTACAGCGTTTCTATTTCACGAAAAACCCGACTCCGACTATGCCCAGCATTTTTTTCAATGATCTGTGGAAAGAGTTAGAGCTCGTATTTGAAAAATTACTGCAAAAGCTGTGCATGTGGCTCTGGCATTAGACCACTGATCTAAAGCTTGAATCTCAGGCATGCCCACCAGAGAGAAACACTCTGCTTTTGTTTGTTTAGTTTGTGTTGTCATTTATTTAGAGTCAGCAGAGCTCTGGAAGGCATTCAAAGGACAAGAGAAACGAGGACAGGAAGAGAAGAAAGGAACTAAATCCACATGTTATACAGTCACTGACCAGTTACCACAAGCTGCTTCTTGCATCATTTTAACTCTGCAACACGCAGAAAAGGATATCCTTTTGAGTTCTAACAAAAATAGATTTGAGTCATATCAGACACTGAACAGCCAAAAAGAAGAGATTTGTCATTTAGGCATTTAAGTAAAAAGTACTAAATTCACCACAAAATGAGAGTTTGGTTCATAGTGCGAATTTCAGAGACCCAATAATAGGACCTAACACATTAAAGAAAACATACATTCAATCTCAGAGCCCTTTTGTACTGCCACCAGAAGTTACCTTCCTTCACGCACTCTTCAGACTGAAAGAGGACAAGGGCTTTCCACAGACACTGAGATTGAATGATTGCTACATGAACTGAAAGCTCATGACATTACCGCAACTACTACCTCCACCTGTATCCAGTATTTGTTTCTCATTTTTACAGACAGAGTTCTCCAGTACAATAGGCAACCGCTCCTCACTACTACATGGGACTTGGTATCTGATCACACCTAAATTTCATCTTCATAATGTAGCGGTTTGTTTATTACAGACTTTCAGCTTCAACAATTCTAAAAAGTAAGCACATAATTATAGCATCTACAGGACTAGATTTTTAAGGGGGCTTAAAACTTTATGCCTATGGTTTTTGCAAAAGATTCAAGCATAAAGCTTTTCTATTACTATTATTTGTGTTTGTAATCAAATGGGGGACTCCAGATAATCACAAATCTGTAAATGGGCCCTAACACTTAATATAATGGTATTACAGAAGATTCTATCAAAAAAATAGGAGACAGCTTTACATGAACTAATGGCAGTAACTGATGCTCTCTGAGCAGCATTCTCAAAAGCTTGTACATTTGGTACGCCATGATAGATAATGAATCAGCCTCTTCTTTCATAAGATGGCATAAAAACTGGTAGGACTACAATAAAATCAGGACGTAAGACAAAAGCCTGCCCTGAGATTTAACCATCACGCAATCATTTACTGTTTGCGAATTCTATCTGCTGCCAATATACCAGTTCACTCCAGAGGCATAATACTTAAGATGACAGATATCTCAACCATTATAAAGCAGACTCATTTCAAGCATCAAAAGTTTTCTAAAAGCTTTTGCTGTTGCCCACTTTATTACAGGTTTTCACTGAGATAGTAGGAGGGAGAAGACGTTACAGACAGAAGAGATGCTGCCTGTATTCTATACTTACTTTTACTGCATATTCTTTCCCAGTTTGGAGGCTGACAGCACCCTGAACTTTGGCATATGCTCCCTCACCAAGCAGCTCAGCAGTCAGCTTGTACAAATCTGCCAAAGAAATCCAACAGAAAGCACACATTAGCCAAAGCATTTCAGTGAATAATATCAAGACAAGCTATTTATCTGATGAGCATGCCTCATATGACAGCAACTAAAAAAATTCCCTTGGTAATGAAGACTGCAAATAGATTTATGCAGTACTAAAGTAGATGTGCCAGCCATAATTATGCCTCATTTTTCACTTTCCCCCTTCAAGTTCCAGGAAAAGTTAAAGTAGACATCATTCCAGCATCAAAATTACAAGTTTGTTCGTACAAGGAACATTTTATATCTCAGCAATTGCCAGGACATCATCCACCTTCCCTGTCTTCACATAAAACTCAGAACCAGTTTTTTCAGATGGAAAACATTTCACTTTTTGATCAGAAAATGCCTACTATACAAAAATCTACTTGCAGAGATAGTGGTTTAAGTATAATTGAAATGTGAGTACTTAAACCTAGAAGGCTTCAAGGTTTAAACCTAGAAGACTGCTGCCATCTTGATTTGCAATGCACCTTGCAATGCTACTTGCCCACTAACAAGTTCTATACTGGTCAGCTTTGTCACACTGAACTGTATTTTACCTAGAATGCTTCACAGTATTTGTGCTTACATCTATTCAATCAAAACATTTTGACATCAGCACTGTTTTTACAAGAAAACAAAACAAACAAAAACCAAAACACACCATTAAATTATGAATAGGACTCAGATTTCATCATTAAGAGAAGAAAAAGAGACTGAAGAATGAAACATGGGTGATAAAGAAAAACAGAAATGTTAACTTAAAACGTTTGCCAAAAAGCAATGTTTAGCTAAGAGAACTGAGAACAGCAGCGGGAAAACAGACTATTACAATTAAAAGCTTAGAAGTAGCCACCAACCTTCAAACTTGCCAGGGACATGATCTGTGGCTCTTGTTCTTTTTTTCTTTTTCCTTTTCCCACTGTCTGCTATGGGGAGAGGCTGACTGCTGACCATCTCTGTGTGGCAGAACATAAAGGTGCCTTTAACACAGAATAAATTACTTCAGGAGAAAATGAACATGCTCTCGTTTCTCCTCTTCTCTTCATCACAGGCTGCTCTCTCTCTGTAGGCTGCCATCTCTCCCACAAATATCAGAGAAAACCTAAAAAGACAATTTGGGTGCTAATTAACAGCTCGGGGGAGGTTTGATAGACAAATGTAAAAAACTGAATCCTCCTCTCAGTGCAATAAGGCAAAGCAGGGGAATAATATTGTCAACAACGACCATGAGCTACCCACAATGTAACGCATACCCTGATGCAAGGCAGGATTTACACCCCTCACAAAGGGCATTATTCTTTGAGCTATTCTACTGTTTTATAAGTAGATTATTTTTTTCAAGTCATCTTAAGAAAATGAGCTTCCAAAACAGGAGGAAAGTGCAGGGAAATTTCAAACAACCCAGCGAAACAAAGCAACCACAGGAGTTAACAGGTCAAAGGAGCAATCTAGGTCAGTTTATGCTGCCAAAAAACCAGTAAAAACATTTTTCACAAAACCATGATGTGCCTTTCTAAACAACAGATCAGTGGATAACTTATGCTCCAAAACAAGCAGTGTTTATGGCATTTAGGTATTTTTTCCCACATTACTAGCTACAGATATTACAAGAGCTTAGTCAGAGATAACAATTCACTGATGCAAGATAATATGGCAGAAAAAGAAAAAACTCCTCCATATTCTTATCGAAGGCCTAAATAAAAACATTGCGATATGCCTTCTCTGCCAGAGGCTGCTTCATACAGCTGACCTATCTCCAAAAAGGTTAAACGATTCCACACTATACTCACATGAACACAACATCAGTCACATCCTGCCAAGTTGGCCCTAGCAGTTAAAAAATCATGCCTCAAAGTCTTTAAGGCAATAGCAAAGCACTGCTAAGACATTTTACAGCCAGGAGGATTTCTAAGTAAATTCACAATTAAAGATCTCGTACTACAGAAAAAACTAAATCAGTAGAAATAGCGTAATTATGGGAACACTGGTAATGAAAGAAGAAGAATGAAAGCCCTAAAAACAACGATGACAAAAATATTCCGGCAATTCTCCCTTAACAGTGATTCTTTGTGAATAGCCATTTTTCTGCCTATCGCTGTTTCTAAAGTACTCCTAAAACAAAGGAGAAGCTCCGAAGCAGAAAATATTACACAACAATCTACTGATACATGAAACACTTTTTCTTTGCTTCATTGTATTTTTCTCATCAATATCTGTCAGTAATAGCTATTATGAGTGTCACTTAGAACTCACATGTCTGAAAATTTAAGATGTGCTATTTTGAAAGCCCTTTCTCTTTAACAACTTGCTGAAACACTTAAAAATGTATCACTCAAAGCCTCAAGACAATAGTAATTCCTCATTTTCAAGTTTTAAGCAAGTGTTAAGAAATCATCACAATGGATGACATACACAAGTTCTTAAATACAATAAGAAATATAAAAACATACATTTTACCAACTTCTGAAGCAACAGCTTCCTTTTAACTCAAACTGACACACATACGTTTCAAATTTTAACATTAAGAGAAGGCTAGCCTTTGACGGCAAGTTCCAGCTCTCCCCTATTTCAATTTAGTCTGCATTAGAAGTTACTCAGAATTGGGACCGAAATGACACATATGAAGCTGCTCAGAGATAGAGCTGATCTGTGTGAAGGAGGTGCTTGATTTCCAGAAGGTGTCAAACAAGTCATTTTAATGACCTGGCCTTCTGCAAGTCAAGAAGTCATACCTAGACAGGTTCTATTCCATTTCAAGTATTACACAGTTTCAGAGTTTGTAACAGACCAAAAATTAGAAAAAAAACACGAGATGAATCCTGCATCTTAGAACAGCTGACATACTTCTTCACAGCCATCTCCTGCACTCTACCAGTTGGGTATATTTACTCTGGTGTTTAATAACTCACTACATTATTTCAATTCCCTTTAGTCTGACTCAATTCCTAAATTACAGAGAACTGCTTCCTTGAAACCAGGAAGTTCACTAGTCATGTATACAGAAACCAAATTACTGAAAAGCTGGTGTTTTCAACCTATAGTCTTGACCAAATTTGCTATGACAGGCATGAAATGTTTGCTAAATTAGGTTCTTACTACCCTTCTGGTCTGCTATTTCACATCATTGTGTAGTTTACTCCTGTCAACACAGCTTTTCTTTTAGAGGTATCACAGCTTCATTCTCATTATTCACTTTGTTATAATGAACCAGTACTTAAGTAACAGCTGGTATGACAAGAAAATGCCTTTACCCCAGCCAAATGCTTTAGAGGCTTTTCAAGCTTTCAAAGAAATGCTTGTGTTTCTGTGACCGTATGCCAAAGTTTCTGATGACACTGAAAGACAGTGTGCCTAAACCATCCAAGCAATGCTGAGGTGTTTTGCATACTGCAGGGCTACCTCTGGTGACAAGGATACTCTGGGCTCTGAGGAAGCTCACCCTCCCAGACAGAAAGGTCAGAGACTGGATGAACTGCTCTGGAGGGAATTAGCCCACGGACACATCAGGTGCAAGATGAATGTCTAACTGTTGTCATTTTAACATGGCCGAAGTGCTGAACCCCTGCTTCCACCAAACCAACTTGTCCACCCATTTTATAATCTATTCTGGCTGAGTGCAGGGAGGTGGGAGTAGAACACTACTTGGCATTCAGAGCAGACTAGCCCAACCTTTGATAAAGAGCACTTCTTGCATCCCCCTCGACCATAAGGGAGTCACACTGTCCTCTGAGAGACTACTGTCTGACTAGCAGTCTGACAAAAGCTGAAAAAATAGGGAACAATTCATACTCTGATCTGTACTTCTCTTCCAGTCAGGCTAGGGTTATTGTTCACAGATAAGGTAACCAAGCAAAATTCATATTGCAAGCAAAGAGAGAGCAAGTTTCTGTCCTAGCTTCAGTCTTGGTGAAGTCCTGTATTTTATTATCATCGTAACTCAGTGTTGAGGCAATATTTAACATATGCATTATTCAGAGCCTGTGTAGGAGGGTACAGTGACAGCCTTTCCCTTTTGCTATTGTGGACTCTACAACTATCTTCAAAAGGATGAACAAAAGCACTTATCATAAAGAAGACTTGCAAACAATGCCAAGTGAAGAAAAGGAACAATTACCACAAGTTTCACTTAATCCAGATCTTAAATCACCCTTCATCTTGTTTCCTAACATTCCATATGCAAACATGCTAAAATCCAACATGCAGACATACCTCCCCTCTCATTCTAATCTGCTTCCCAAAAGAAGGAAAGGTATATTTAGAAAACAAGCCTACACATGTACAGGAAGCACTTGGAGACCACAGTACAGATGCTTTTTTCTACTAAAAAGAAGATACCTGGTTTGTGCGTTTGAATTCAACAGAAGAAAGCAGTTTAAGCAGACAGTCCAGGTACTACCACCTGCTTCAAAACTGGGTCTTGCATGAGCCAGGTTGTTCTGCAGCTGAGAAGGAACACAATCACATTTACATTCAGAAATCACATAAACATCGTTACATACATTTGGGTAGTGCCCAGAGTCTCAAGAGATTGCAAGAACCTGTTGTGCCGGGCTTGATGTGAGCGCACAGCAAGAGCACACCCCTGCATTAAAGACTTTATAACTCTTAAGTACAGAATGCAAAAGACAGCATTATTTCCAGTCATTTCAACTGAAGAGAAGACCCTTTCATCACAGTCTTGCAAAAACAATGGAGGGATTTATGGCATTCATTAATTCTTGCTGTTATACCATTGGAGAACAATAACAAGTTTAAATATAAAATACAGAATATTACTCTTAATGAACAAGAATTATCATACTCCTAATCTAGATTAACACTCTGCCAAGATGGAGCACTACAACTACAGCCATAACAGCACCAAGTTAAAGCCTATCTTGAAGGCAGCTGAACAGGCTCCAACAGCTGTCAGCAACCTGGAATTCAATAGATGAAGCCAATCCAAAGCTGATTTGCTAGCACAGGATGTTTTCAGACCACTGAGGTGGTACCAAACCAGCTGCAATTACAAAAATATTACTGTTCCATAGATACTGCAAAAGCAAAGGCTTTTTAGTCAGACCGAATAAAAGCCCACTAAGAACTCTGAAGAGGCTTCTCCAACTGAGATTTAAAAATAATATTTTGACTAACTGAAAACCAACAGGCAGACCAGTCTGCACCTTCTGAACAGCATCCAACTTCTCCATTGATTCATGCTTATTTTCAAGGAATACTTTTAGTATCATTTAATTCATTCATCTGAATTATCCATGAAGGAAGAGGAACTTGAAAACATTCCAACATCTTCCCAATAAGATACAGGAGCATTAACATTTTAAAACGAACACCCAAAAGTCCACAGGAAGCCTGAGTGATCTGATTTAATGAAAGAGCAAGTCTGAGAAAAATTATCAATTCTGCCTTGTCACAGGCATTTGTGTAACACCTATACAGCATAACAGCTGATATCCTTCTAAAATCCTTCACTCTGTAGAAAAGGTTACAGCAACCTTTTTCTTTACCTCTATACTTCTCTCTGCGATTCCCTTCTGTCACACTTTTAGAAGACTGGAGTCACCTTACCTTCTTTGCACAGAAGTTGCAGAGTCTAACTTTTCGTACTCTCAGCTAGCCACTTCCTTTGCAAACTAAGCACGGGGTTTCTTATGTTCCGAGTCAAACCCTCCAGCAATGGGTGGATCTCACTTTGCTGGATAGCACATAAAGTTATTTCAAATAGATTCCTCCCACCCCGATTTATTACTTCACAGTGATTACTACTGGGGAAGCAGGGAGAACCTTAATGGAGAGGAGAGCACACAGCATTCATGTCCCTCTCCTGTTGAGAGAAAATAGCATACTTTAGCACACATGCTGTAGACATGAGATCTTCTGCTGAAGTCTGCCTACGTTTACATAGATGCACATGCATTTCTTTAAAAGCATTAGTTATCACTCAGAATGACAGCAAAAGAACTGTTATCGTCCCCACTGGAAAGACAAAGGCAAAAAAGACAAGTGTGCTGACCCTGCTATGAGTTAATAAGTAAGGATAACAAATGAGAATGAAGGTGGCTTAAAAACACACAGTAATCTTTTTAATTTCTTGTTCTAGGACAACATGCCTCTGAGGCTGTCACATGGATGAGTGGACATCATAGGGTGCATTTCACAGGGCTAACAAATAAATGTGAATAGTAAGCCTTGTTGGGAACAGCGTGGCATACACACTGGTTATCACACTAATGACCATCTTCCCTCCTTCCACATACAGTAGTACAGTCAAACAAGATATTTAATGCTACTGACCACTGGCAGACAACTCATATTTAAGAGCTCCCATCACAGTGCAGTACGAACTTAGCTGCAAAATTATTTTAAACTCCAGATCACTCACATTCTAAATAAGAAAAGTCCTTGCAATAGTACTTTGACTCAACTACTCAAAGCTTCTAACCCCCAAAGCACTTTTAAATTAAGGAGATAATACAAGGCAAGTAAGTTCTGAGGGCCACTTACTAAACAGTGAGCTGCTTACTCTCTTCTATGTTTGATAGCATCAACAACTCTCAGAAGACTGTCTCTGCATCGCCAATTAGCTCCTCTAACCCCACTCAACTCCCTTGCTAGTTTTCAAGGCTAAACCAAAGAAAAAAACTTCTTAGAAGGCAACATTTAATTTCGAACAGATACAAGATAAGCATTTCCTGCTCCTACTCCACACCCCACAAGTGATCAGATAATAACATTTGTCACTGGAAAAAAAAAGCTACACAACATACTCCCATATTAGCAAGCAGCCATGTTTGGAAATGTTAATCTGACTAAATGTGTTTTGAAAGTTTGAAGTGAGACAGATTTTTCTTCCTTTTTCCCTCCTCTGTAGTTTCAACTTTAAAATTAATAGTCATTAAACTGCATTGCATTTTCACATTTGATGTCACATAAAATTTGTACCAGTGTTCTGACATTTGTTACCAAGAGGACACTGGAAGGTGAGAGGAAATTCCTCATTGCAGTAATTTGCTTTTTCGAAAGCATTAGAGAGTACTGATACAGCATTCATACCATGAAATAATATCACGATGGACAACACTCAATGTCAAGAAACTTTCAAGTGTCCAAGGCACCCAAACCCACTCTACCTGGAAGGCTGCCAGTATCAAAACCAATTACCTTTAAAACTGCAGTGAAAGAGGTTCAGCTCTGCAAGTGTATTTCGCCTTGCTTCCATCCAGCGCTCGGAAACCAAGAGGAGGAGCACTGTTTTGGGCAAAAAAAAAAAAAAAAAAAAAAAAACAAACCGGAGTTCTTCAGAGTCATCAGAATATATGCCAAGCTAATTGCAGGGCATAAATTTGTATGATAAAGAGACTATTACAAGCAGTAAGCTCATAAAAGGGGAAAAAAAAAATTCTAAAGAGTGGTTTATTTCTAAACAAATCTGACACTACAAACAAGTGCCAATGGTGTCAGGGGAATGGACTAATGTTTGGCTACCACACACACTGATGAAGCCCATGTGTCTGCTGCTCCTCCCTCTGAACTGCCTCAGAAGGTCACCCTGGTCAGGCCAACAGATACCGCAGAGGTGAAGCACGGATTAAATCTAGATGGATTTTCAGTGTTCCCAGGTGTACAGAAGTCTCATTGTTTCACAACAGAAGAAAAATACAAGAAGAACTAAAAGATTACTTGTGATCTAATCTAGGAACATTTGCCTTTGCCCACTCTTCTTCCACTCCAGCAATATTCTTAACAGAAAGCAGCTGTCGTATGAGTTTATTGACTTACCACTCTTTATTAAAAAATGCACTATGTATGAGAGACAGCTGTTTAAGCCTTCGGGGAATAACCAGCTCCGAGCAACAGGCAACTCCCACGTCCTTCGGAGAGGGCGCCGACACCCGAAGCTGCCGGCCGGCGGGCTGGAGGCATTGTACCGCCCTCCAGCTGTCCCTAGCCCCCTGCACCACCCCCACAAACCAGGGCCGCCACCGCTCCCGGCCCTCAAGCGTTTATCCCTCCACACGCCCCGGAGGACCCCGGGCAAGCCCTGCTAAGGGGACCCGCGCTCGCAGCGGCTCTCGCAGGCGCAGACCGCCCCCCCCTCAGGGCTGCCCTCAGCTGACCCAGGCGGGGAGGGCAGCGAGCCGCGTCCCCCCCCTCACCGCCACCGCGCAGCCCTGAGGGAGCGCCTCAGCCCCGCCGCCCTCACCTCCATGGCTGCCGCCGGCGTCCCTCAGCGGGGGCGGCGCCGGGCCGCCCGCCCTTCCGCCCGCGGGCCGTGGCGAGGGGGGAGCGCGCACGCGCACGGCCCCGCCCCCGTGGGCAGCGGGCGCGCACGCCCTGTGCGCACGCGCGTCAGGGAAACACACCGTGCCGGGAGTCGCGGCCCGGCATGCGCGGTGCGGGGGGGGACTGTCACAGCTCTCTTCTAAGGGGAGAGGGAAGGNGAGCCTTCTCTTCTCCGGGCTGAACAACGCCAACTCTCTCAGCCTGTCCTCATAGGAGAGGTGCTCCAGCCCTCGCATCATCTTCATGACCTTCCTCTGGACCCGCTTCAGCAGGTCCACGTTCTACTTGTGCTGAGGGCTCCAGAGGTTATGGGGGGCAGTGGTCTCCAAGCCAGGCTGGCAGCTGGAAATCTTGGCAGAAGAGGGGTCTGCACCTGGCCGTGTCCCCTCTCGCGGCAGGAGGGTGCAGGGCCCCTCGGGGTGGGTGGGCCCTGCGGGGACCCTCTGTGGTAGCCTGAGGCCCAGAGCCAGGCAGCTGCCATCTTGTATTGCGGCCCCCCATCTCTGCAGGGTTGGCAAGAAGCGCCTGTGGAAAAACCACAGTAATTAACAAAATTCAGCACGTGTTGTTCAGGTGATACCTTCACAGAAAAGACCCAACGAGTTAAAAAAGCCAATAGGACTTTCACATCTGCCTGCACAATTTCCGTCTCTCAAAAAATGGTTAGGGCACAGGAGTGGTGATAAGGGTAACTTTCTAGAGGCCTTTCTATTCAGGAAGCGCCAGGCCTGCACGTGAGCTCCAAGAGGAAAAAAGGTTCACTAATAGCAGAAATCTTGCTTTGGAGTTTGCATGCGAATCCCTTCTTTTAGTTTTACAAAGAGCAGCTCTGATCTCACTTCTCAGCTGCTAAAAAGGCTGGGGAAGAGACAGTTATCAGTGCTATTTCCCACCATAAGGCTGAGCAGGGAGGTGGATTCATTTGCAGAGAAGTATTCCTGGCAAAAAAAAAAAAAAGCTCTTTTCCATATCAACTCGGATTGACATTGTACAAGGTCATTCTCAGTTTGGGTGACATTTCAGGCCGCCACTCACTGGAGTCAACTAAATAGAAAGATGTAAACTTGGTAAATTTAGAGTCTGTATTAAAAAAAAAAAAAAGAGGAGATTGAAATCAAGTCCAACAAGAACCCCTGTGAGATACTACTCCCTACCTTGTTTGTGATGTAGTATCTTCTCCATTAAGGATTTCAATAGTATCTTCTCCATTAAGGATTTCAAATGTCCGTGGAGATGCTAGCTTTACTGGGAAGTGGGAGAGATTAGAGACTGCAAGCCTTGTTGCGCTGTGTGGCTACAGATATCAGAGAGACAATGGGAACCTTTGAAGAGCAATATGAATATGCCTGGAAAAACCAAAGGAAATTGCAAGTTATCAAGTTAGCAGGACTTTAACAGTCACCATACAGATGTTTTAACTCATTTTATTTTGCATTTGCCAAGATCTGGGAATTTGCACACAGTTCGTTGCCACATTTCAACTGGAAGATGGTAACTGCCACATGCCGAAGAGCCTGTAGGACTGTGGATGGCAAAGACGCGTAGTCCTTCCCAGCCCCGGAGCACCAGAAACCATCTCCAAGTTGCCATGGAAGGGGAGCAACCTCTTTTAGTTATACTGGCCCAAAGCTTTCAACTCTGCTGACACGTATGGGGTCAATAGCTTGTTGTTGACAACAGTATTTTTCACCCAAAGCTATTCAATTCTGCTAGTGTCGGCTATTGTTAAAATGGCTTAAGAGAAACACCAAATTCGTCTGGGTAAGGGAATTACAGCTATAACCCAGGAACATCCCAGCACTGTATGGTTTCAGTCTGGACATGCACCTTGGTACCCACAACTCTCAAAGCCACAAGCTCAACAAATCTAAGGCAAGTTAAGACATATGCTACCTGCTCTTGCTGCCTTCTCTGTGAAGGGGCCAGGAAGATGCACCACAGTTGGAGAGAGCTGCCAATTCCTCACCTGGGTTCAAAGGAAACAGCCCAGAAGCAGAGCAGTGCCTGAGACAGCTGAATCCTGTCTCAGGTCCCAGGGCAGGATAGGGTTACTGAACATCAATGGTATCTTTGTGGTATCCTCTCCCAGGATGAAAGCATGCTTTGTTCTTTCCACCAAGCTGGCACGGAAGAGCATCTCCTGTAAACAGCAGAAGCATTGAAGCCTGGTTTCCTAGGGATGCGCTCATGTGTGTAGGTTGGTGCAGTGCTCTGATGTCTAACAAGGTGCAAGCCCAGGTGAAGATTTCTCCACAGCAAAGCCACTCCCAGCAGCTCTTCCCCATGTGAATCCCTGGTGGCCCATCCAGGTTGAGGACACTCCTCTTTCCCTCTCCCCTCGGGGAGGGCATTAGTAGCCTTTGCTCTCCACAAGCTGCCCACCTATTTCCACAACACATTGAAACCTCTTATCCTTGAAGGGCTCGGGACTTATGTCTGAACATCTTCCCACGTATACCTCTAGTTGAACAGAAGCAAAGGGTAGTCTGCGAGAGCAGTGCAAATCCATGCAAGCACATTCAGATTCTCAACATCTAGGACTGTATCAGTTCAGGGGAGAACATCTCAAAACTTTTGTAGCATATTTTCAAATTGAATTCATCACAGTTTTTACTTTCCATCCGTTTTGTCTTGTCACACCTTTCTTCGCTGCGTGATGAAGGCTGTTACACAGCACAGCATCTTCTGCCTGTGAAAGTAGGCATCAGTTCTCAAAGCAAGATGAATATACTTGAAGCCTTTTTGGTTTTCTGTCTCCATTTCTTACTTGCAAGATAGCGTGTCTGCACAACACACCTAACCAGAGGGCAAATCTTAAGTTTCAGTCTAGTCTGTTATAAAGCAGGAGGGGGAAAAAAAAAGTATTTTTATTTTCATTTTGTTGTTTTTAATAGAATAGGCATGGTATTTCTAGGAAATTGCTATGCTAATATTTCAGGGCTAAGTCCCATGAAAAGTGAAGAAGAAAGCACCTCCTCAAACAGTGTAATTGGTTTATTAACTACAGTAAAATAGTAAAATAGTAAAATAAGTAGTTCTCTCACATTACTTTTCCTTTTATTTTTTAATAGCTTTTCAAGTACATGTCTGCTTTTTACCCATTCAGCACACAGCAGAGAAGATAAGGAGCCATCTATGCTGGCCGTTAGGCAAATGAGAAGTAATTATCAAAGCTAGTTTTCATTTAGCAGTGTTACAATTGGATCACAGTACTTTGGCCTATGTTTTACTACTAAAATGATTTCAAGCCTTTACTAGAATTATTCCTCCCTTATCTGCCCACAGCCAAGCACCTAAATCTATATTTAAGCACCTGCAATCTAGTCTGGTCTGATTTTCAGGACACAGAGCATGTACCGTTCCCTCTGCTGTTCAGGGAATTTATACAGGCTCAGTTTCTCTGAAAATTATACTTCTCATTTAGGCGATTAAACCCAGAGACAGGCTTATGCAATCACATTTGCCAGGATCAAGCTTCTGTGTCATTCTTTTGTCATGAATGTCCCTTTCCACCACCACCTCCTAAAAAAAAAAAAAAAAGAGAAAGTGCTGTTTCTTTCAGGAAACCTTATGATTCATGTGTAGCGTTATGGGTAGCGTGAGATATCCCTACCCCTAGAGACCATGTTTCAGTGTCCCATTTGGCAAAGCTGTTCACAGCAGGGGACAAGGAAAAGTTCTCAAAATGGACCTCAAAAGTGCCCTTATGGATGTGAATGCCAGGCTGAAACCTGCTGTTGCTATAGCCAGACCCTTGAGAAGCACTCACGTCATCCCACAGTGACACCCCACTGCCCATTGGTCAGTAAGCCTGAACTGACTATATTTAATGGAAAGCCCAAGTAGTGTGGGACCTGGAAAACATGTGCTCTGCTGGAGGACAACAAACCAAACCTGCTGGAAACAAGCAGAAGAATGCTTGTGTCTGCTGTACAAGCTGATCATTAGAGGCTGTTACTGCATACCCCTGAACCCCCCATCTGCCCCAAACAGCTGTTCAGCAGCAGCACAGTGACTTTATAGAATCATAGAATCATAGAATGGTTAGAGTCAGAAGGGACCTTAAAGATCATCTAGTTCCAACCCCCCTGCCATGGGCAGGGACACCTCCCACTAGACCAGGTTCTCAAAGCCCCATCCAGCCTGGCCTTGAACACTTCCAGGGATGGGGCATCCACAGCTTCTCTGGGCAACCTGTTCCAGTGCCCCACCAACCTCACAGTAAAGAGTTTCTTCCTAATATCTAATCTAAACCTCTTTCAGTTTAAAACCATTACCCCTCGTCCTATCGCTCCACTCCCTGATAAAGAATCCCTCCCCATCTCTCCTGTAGGCCCCCTTTAGATACTGGAAGGGGCTATAAGGTCTCCGTGGAGCCTTCTTTTCTCCAGGTTGAACAACCCCAACTCTCTCAGCCTGTCTTCACAGGAGAGGTGCTCCAGCCCTCTGATCATCTTTCTGGCCCTCCTCTGGCCCTACTTCATCAGGTCCTTGTCCTTCTTATGTTGGGGGCTCCACAGCTGGACGCAGTACTCCAGGTGGGGTCTCACCAGAGCGGAGCAGAGGGGCAGAATCACCTCCCTCGACCTGCTGGCCATGCTTCTTTTGATGCAGCCCAGGATGCGGTTGGCTTTCTGGGCTGCGAGGGCACATTGCCGGCTCATGTTGAACTTCTCATCCACCAACACCCCCAAGTCCTTCTCCTCAGGGCTGTTCTCAATCCATTCTCTGCCCAGCCTGGCGGAGTCAGTCCAGATTGCTTGTGATCCTCAACAGCTCCTCACTTTTCTGCTGGACTCAGCAGGACCCATTACAATTCCTTCCAGTCCATTTCCTATGGTGTCCTGCTTAGGAGAGCAAGAGGAAACGCAGACCATGTGCTATCCTGAATGCTAAGCCCCTGGACAGCCCCTGGAGACACATGGGGCTGCGTTCAAGTAGTCTGACTTAAGTGTTAGAACTTGGTATTGATTATTTAGGTGATGCCTATGCCATCATTGTCGACACAATATGGACAAGAGGGGTGACATCTGGTGATGTTGCACATGGTGTTTTGATGGTATATTCTTATTAAAATGAACAGGGCTAAGCTGTCTCATGCGCTTGTGTTGCTCAGGATATTACCCAGATGAGTAACAGCCTCTTTGGCCAAAATTCTGGATGCCCCGGTTTCATCCTGTGACACTGCATGCTACATCCATCTGCACTGTCTAGAGGTTTAGACAGTATTTGTACATGGATAAAACAAAAGTCTTGGGACCATGCATGAGCAAAGCTCTCAGGAAGTCCATTTGACAAGCAAGGGTTGATATCCTCATCCCACACAACTGGTTCCTCAGACATGAAGGGTGCCATTGTGTGAGTGATCTGCACCAAAGAGGGAGGCTCTCAGAGCCTTCTCTTACGCGCTTGTGCAGGAGAAGGGGCTTTTTTAATCCTACTGTTGCTATCAGCTTATTACAAGATAGTGTAATATAAGAATGTCTGTGAGTTTTAATGAATTTGGAAGTCATAGCACAAAAAGGGTGTCTTGGGGAGGAAATTGTTATAACTGCTAGGAACAGAAGTGAAAAGACGATCTTCCTTCTGAGTGGCGACATTTTCAAATGTAGCATCCCAGTTTCATTTCACTGCATTCCTGTTCTACTTTGGTATTTATTTTTGCATCCAAGAGCAGTAATATTGAACAGATTGCAAAGTCAAGCAAGAAGGACTTAGCCAAGATGCTGGAGTTTCTGCTTCCAGCACAAAGATGTTAGCTGAGTTCCTAACAAGGCCAGTTAGGGGTTACAGAAGCAATCCAAGGACTGAAAGAAAACAAGTCCTCAGAAATGAGCACAGTCACCAAAACAGCAGAACTTTTTGCCACAATCAAGGCCTTCCATAACATTGTCTCCACCTATATGTAGCTACCAAAACCAGCACATCCCCCCTGCTAGTTTAGGCTGGGACTGAGACCTTGTGTACATCTCAGCTCTTATTGCCTCCAGTGCACGTAAGTGTGGAGAATCCTGGCACTACTGGAAAACTGGAAGATGGGGAAGACCCAAGGGAGGGAGACCGTGAGTGCAGTGCTGGTCCTGGCCTCCAGCCCAGGATGCCTACAGCAAGTTGGCCCAAGACTGCCAGCTCTTACATATGCTCACCTGACAGCCACATGAACGGATGGCAAAATGCTTACCTCAGTCCATCATTAGGGCATAGCCCAAAGCAATTGGTAACTGGCCCAGTGGATATAAAATATTAAATGACAAAGGAGGAGTCTGTCCCAGTATGGCAACTCCCAGGTGGTAGAGCTTCATTAAAGTTAATAATAAAATAGCTGCTGGAGGATTACCCAAATGGCGGTGAAGCTTCTCCTTCTGACACAGGCTAAAGAGTCGTGCAAGTTGAAGAATCCTGAAAATATGGATCCTCTTCCTCCCCCTCATGATTATTGTTCCCAGCAGGAGGCTGTTAAATGCATACCACCACTTGCTGAGTATGAAGCAACCCTGTCCCAGCAGGCAGCACCTGAACCCCAGCAGCCAGCACCTGAACCCAACTGTTCTGGAAGAGAACCCTTACAAGCCAGGGTTCCTGCAAAGTCCCAAATTTCCTTCAAGTTTCACACCAAAACACATGATTTGGGAGAACAAGTGCCAGATACTTTTAAGAAGCAGTAGTGGTGGAGCTGCTGGACTCAGGATCCAATGGGTATCAACTGATCTATCCCAGTTATCCTTGTTGCTGCTGAGGAACCTCTGTCTGGCCCCAGCGGTGAGCCAGCTTGGATGAGGTTGGGTGAGCTCAGACATTGGAAAAGACTGGAGACCCCGAGGCAGTCAAAGTTTGGCCAGGATTGAGTGACTACACAGGCAGTGAGTCCTGCCCTGTGGATGTCAGTAGCAGATGCCATCACCTGATACCTCAAAGTAAGGTGCCTCATCGGAGCTGAATGGATTGTGTCCCACCGAGACCTTCAAGAAATTTACAAGCAGAAATTTTCTTTCCCCTGCAGCCACCTCTACAGAAAGAGACTCTCTCATGTAAGAGACCTCATTTGCTGTTGCTCTGTTCTGCATCTGTGCAGACATGCATCATTCCCCCACGCACCGCTGGCATTTCAGCTCTGACTCAGGGTCTCTTTTCAGCAGGGACCTGAATGCCATACTCTTGCTTCGAGGTTTTCTTGACATTTATGAGTCATTTGTCCTTCCCTGACCTACATGAGGGAATCTGGTGGACCGGGCTGCACTAGCAAAGCCATCAGCCTCCGAAAGTAAAAACTGCACACATTCAAGAGACACACTTGCCTCTGGTTGTGAAACTCTTTGCTAGAATCAGTATCTTCCCCCACCTCCAAATAAGCTATCAAGGAATGGATCTAGTGTTATTAACGCATCTCATCCCTTTCTGATCTGGAGTGTCTTCATGATTCTTTCCCAGTGTGGACAGATTTTTAACCCTTGGAAATAACAGATTCTCCTTGGCTCCTTTTTCTCTTTTTCCAAGTTTTCTCTTACATCTTACGAGCTTTCACCAAGAGAGGAGGAATATCTCAGACCAGATCATCATGGTTATTGTGACCATTTACCCAGGACCATCCATCCTTAGCATGGGCAGGCTTAAATGCATGAGCCACCACTCAGACCAGCAAACCCCCAGTGGGGCTGCTGCCAGGGTGGGTCAGCCTTGACCCCTGCTTATGCATGGCTGAAGGCAGAAAGCCCAAACCCTTTCCATATCCCATCCCCTGTAGCACTGCTTCACAAAGCTCCATTTTTTTCCCCATCCAAGGCTATTTCTTAATTCTCCAGCATCTGCAGAAGGCAGGACACATTCATGTTGCATAGCACAGTCTCTCTCCTGTGCCAGCCTCTAGGTGACCTGGTGACCGACACCACTGCCTTTTATTCAGTCCTGAAGGACAGGGTGGCTGCAGAGAAAGAAAATAAAATCCCAGCAGTAGCACATCTCCCCTTCATTGGGAGAACCCAGGGATTTTGCAAAGAGACAAACGAGTCCCAGGCACCTGGTAGCCAGCCCAGCAGATGAGTCATTTGGGGAGCCGGGGCTAACAAGAACTCTGTGCATATTTAATGCATCTCAGGGTTCCTGCCTGCTTTCAAATTGCACAGGGATTTCTGTTGAAGCTCTGGGAATGTTGGAGCTTCATAGGCGCAGTTCAGCCTCCTGAAGGGAGGAGAAGGTTGCCTTAGATACTTAGTGCTTTCTGTTTCATAAACATCTCTGCTGTGCTCTGGCATTAAACACTTCAGGCTGGGAGGCGCTCAGACGGAAGATGACCAGGGGAATAGCTCCATGTCTTGGAGAGAGACAGAAAGACCTTTCTGGCAGTGAATGATCTCCCCGTCTCCCCTTCCTGTATTGCTTCCAGAGTTACTTAAGATGCAGTTGTCACAGCACAACCATGACCTTTGTTTCCTTGGGTAAACCAGATTGAAAAGAAAAGGGGGGAAAAGAAAAGAAGAAAAAAAAAAAAAAGACCTTTGAAATTCTTTTTTAAATTGCTGCTTGAGATGAGCCTGTGGGTTGATCTTTCGGAAATAGTGCTTTCTGTTCCACAGCAATCTATAGGAGCTCCATGGTGTGGAGGAGGTAAACAGGAAACACTCCCAAAGCAAGAGGGCTGAAATCCTCAGGGATGGGTTAAAAAATAAACAAAGTACACTCCCCTTTTGTAATGCATAGTGCATAATTACCTGGTGGAACTCATTGCCGCAGGACAACGTGGAGGACAAAAATAGAAGTAGGCTTCTGTGCACGGGCATTATTTACACCAAGTCTTGTTAAACTGAGGATGGCTAGTGCTTCTTCTCTGGGTTTCTGTTCACTGGTCATACCACCCTCTTGGATTGTTTTTTTCTGTTGTCTAATTTGAACCTCCCAAGCTGCAAATTGTGGCTGTTGGTCACTATCTCACTGCCTTCCACTGTTGGGAAGTGTTTTACTCTGTTGTCTTTGTACCTCACCTTGAAGTTGCTGTAGACTGCTATCAGTTCATCCCTTAGACCCCACTGTTGAGACAGCTTCTCCATAAGTCCCAGCCTTACCAGCTTCCAGAGGATCCTATGTATTGAGTCCAAGCAGGCCTCACTCCTCAGGAAGGCAGAAGGTTCCCAATAGAGCTGTTGTCATCTCCTGCCTCTGCACCACGCAGCAATTTGTGCCTGCGGTTCTGGTTTCTATGAAGAGGCTGGAACATGGATCCCAGGACACAGGAACCACATACACTCTGCAAAAAGTAGTGAGTAAAACTCACCACCACGTATCGCTGGAAAAATACCTTCAGGTGGGATGCTGGTGAAGAGTCTGCAAAGGGAGGATGCAGACCTGATTTCCGAGATGCAAGCTGAGGTCTCAGCATGGCATTGAGATCCATCAGTGCTACAACTCTCAGGGGAAATCCACTCTTCAAGTTATCCTGGGTGCTTTTCCATTATACCTGTCTTACTACAAATGAATCAGGGAAGAGTGAAGTACACCAGGCTTATTAACGTTTCTTTAATTAGTAACAGAACAAAAATGTTTGGATTTCTACCTATTATTTTACACAGAAAATATTGGAATGATGTATCAGGTGGGTTTGTGTCCGTTTTGCTCTGTTTTATTTCCATGTAAAAATATACATCTGGTACACAAGATTAAAAAAAATAGATTTTCACAACAAAACAAGTGCTTTGAGCACTAAAAATTCGCTTGTGCACTTTAATGTTGGCCTAAATATTTACATTTTCTAGCCACATCCCCTCCCTACCCCAAAAATGGGCAAACCCCAGATTATAAATATCAGCTGTGTCTGGTATACAAAACTTTCCCAGAAAAAGGGCAGGAAACACAAACATAACACTGCCGTGGCTCAGACAATTTAACTCCCCAAAAAGAGTCAAAAAAAAAAAAAGACTTTAACTCTTGCCAAAAGAAGAACAGCACAGGGCACACAACACTAGTTACCAGGCATTGCAAGCAGGAGGGGAAGAAATTTTGAGATGTAATACCTTTCAGGGGAATAATGGCACAGATCAGGTAGCAATGGTATGCTTTCAAAAAGTCAAAAAGATTTAAGAACTGGTCTTGCCTTTTTGCAACAACAGGGTACATTAGATGCCTCTTAAAGTCCTTCTCTACCTGATTTACTATGCTGTAGGGTTGGATAATGGAAAAACAATTTCTACAGCCAGCATCTGCTGATCTTCAGCCAAGACAACACGTCAGGAAATGCTGAAATGTTGAAAAGGTTGTTTTCTGGCCACAGTTTCTTTCCACCGGTTTCTGCTTCTTTCTCAGGTAGATAGTGCTGATCACACTGAATGGTGGCCTAGTTCTCCTCCTCTCTCATGGGGCCACCTTGCCATTAGTCCAAGCAATGCTGGATGCATCTTAGAACATCATGAAGTCCCCTCTGCCAAGCATAAAAAATCCCTTGCGGGGAAAAATGGTCCCTTTGGTAAAGCATGAATTAGGGCAGAAGGAGAGACATTCATAGGCCATGGTTAAAAATGGTACATTGGCAACTAACCACCTGGGGGCAGTTGGGATCAAATGTCACCAGCTTTGCAGAGTTGATCTCAGATGTTATCACAAACCCACTGTGTGTGGGAAAGGTAACAGGCATTACTTGGTAGGCAAGGTCACACCTGCTCACAGGGCAGGAATCACTAATAAAATGTTTGGAGATGGGTGTAGCTGAGGACAAAACAAGAGGAAAGGCAGCTGAAGGGATGTTATCAGACAAGGGGTTGAGTCTTAGAAGCCAGAGTGTGCAAAAGTCAACCAAACTTGCCTCGTTCTCCAGTAAGTCAGTGGTTTTCTAAGACAGAAGCCACACAACAGAGACTGGGATCTATTGAAAAAAAATCCGTCCAGAGATGTTTGGCAAGCTTAGGATTCAGCCCTGGCCTGAAGAGGCTCTTCTGCAGTCTTCATAGTTCATTGAGTTGAAATGCCCAGAGCGAGTCCTTGGGAAGAGGTCTCCCACCACAGGGTGTCTTGTCCTGTCGGACTCCTAATGAGCCAGCTGAGTTCACCTGCCAAAATGCTTCAGTGGCAAATTCGCTCTGTCATTTCTTTCTGCATTGAAGTGGGAGAGAAAAGAAACAGTAAGTGCAAAAAGACAGGTTTTACTAGAGTGACATGTCAGGCAGTTTGGTAAGCGTCCAAAAACAACCCAAGGAAGCAACCGTGGGAGTCTCAGGAAGCCTTTCTCTATTTCCCATGCCAGCTCTCCTGGGAACTGCTCTGCCTCAGCAGCTCCTTCCTGGCATCCTCCTCGGTCTCCATGGCACAAGGTTATTTTGGCCAGGCCCTAGCTTTGCGAGCAGTCCAAGGAAAGAGCATTGGCTGGGATGTTGAAAGATGCAGGCCATGCTGCTGACTCAGCCGTGGAGCAGCCAGACAAGCCAGTGCTGCTCTCAGAGCCTCCGTTTGCAGCCACAGAGGGAGACAGGACATGGAGCTGCTCCCGGCTCTCACTCCAGGAGGTGATAACAGCTCATCCAAAGGACCTGTGGTTTTGTCAAGGGATCCCATGGTCACACTGCAATGCAAATGAGTGCTAATAACAGAGGGCTGCAGGAAACCTCCTGCGAGAGCGAGCTCTGTTTAGGGTAACAGTATGTTTTCTTTAGTCAGGATGGCGTCATGCCAGCTGCATTAGGAAGGTGCCCAGCTTTCAGCTGGTGGAAGATGGTATTTGTCCTTGCCTTGAGGACCTCAACTAATAGCTTGCAAATCACGTTCATTGCTGCAGCGAGGAAAGTCTGTGATTCTCTCTGGCTCATCAGGTTCATGGCTTGTGAATCTGCGTGTGCACACAGACCCCCTCACACACCCCAGAGAAAGCTTTGCACATCAAAATGTACTCCCAAAATAGATCTGAAGTAGGACTGGTCTACAGAGAAGGAAGGACAAAACTCTGAAAAAAGGAGAACTAGAAAAGTAGTATGATTCTTGAGCAACCCTATAAAAGGCCCTTTAGTGATATAATCAATGGGGACAGAAGCTGCAATCTCAGCTCCTCAGCGCTGAGAGCTTTGTTTGTAAAATCCATCGGGGGAGAGTGGCAAAGAGAGGGCTTCTGTGTAGGAGTAACATGCAAAATCATTCGAGTGCAGAACCCTGCCATCAAATGAAAAGCCGATGCTCTGCTACAAAATCACACTGCAAACGAGAAGTGTTTCTCAGAAGGAGAAAGAAGAGGGGGGTGAGAAGACTGTGAACATCCTCTTGCAACAGCATCCAGCCCACCCCCGTAGCACAGCACCACACATAAAAGGAGCCTTGAACGGGATAGGTTGGGGTGGCCAGTGGACTGCCAAGCCACCCACAAGCTCCTCAGGCTGGCCCCAAATGTACAAGGCATTCTTCACACCCTGGAAATCCCCACAGCTCTGCTTTAGTACGTAACCAGATGGACCTCTGCCAGTGCTGCTGCCCAGCACCATGACCTGCCCTTGTCAAGGAAGCAAGTGCACGGCTTCTCTCTGCCCCCATATTTCTTGATTTGTTAAGAAAGTGAATCACTGCCTTTCGCCCGTTCTGCCCGTACAAAGGACCTATCTCATTCTCTGCGCCTAAGATTTGCTGCTAAGAAATCATGTCCCAGAGAAGCTTGCCAAAAGGGAAAGCAGCAAAGGGAGATTCAGACAAAGGCAGGCTTAGAAACCAAGAACTCCTTCATTCCACAATCCCCATAATTTTTCTAAGATATTTGGGCCTAGCAGGATATTTTCTGGCTGAGGAGGTACTGTTTTTTTCTTTCTTCTTACTCCTCAATCTGAAAACTCGAATCCTCAGTAGAAAACCCACATCTGGAAAGCTCCAACCATAATACAGTACTCACACCTGCTGCCCTGCTCCAGATGTGCTCCCTCCACATGCTTGGTGGTCTTCCATAGTCACGTGCACCTCTGCAGGCAGGAGTCTCCTCTGTCATGGGATTCATGTGGACTAACTTTGGCTATCTAAATTCCAGGTTAGGACAGTTGTCTGGGCTTATGAGGCAGTCAAGAGAGACTGAAACCTCTCAAGGACAGTTCATCTCATCCCCACTGAGAGATTATTGCCTTTCCACAAACCTTGAGAACTTGCAAAAAGTCTTAGCTGAAAAGGAAGGCAGATGCAACACACTGTCCTTGCTTAAGTGTCAACCCAGCTGATGAATCCTTCAGGACTTAAAGACACTTAGGAGCCAGGAAACAGCTATGGTGCAGCCCAGTGAGAAGGGGAATGAGGAAAGCCAGTAACTGATGCTCTGTCCTAGTTTGGGGACAGTAATCAGCCACAGGAAAGTTGACTGAGGTCAAGTGGAAAGTGCTGCAGAGGTTGGATGTTACTATTTGTGCATCCTCAAAACTGCTGCTGAAGCAAAGCCAGAACAGCATGAACGCCGGGCTCCCCATATGCTCCGCAGCACAATGAACCAGAGCCACGCCAGGTCCCGGGGGCTTATTGAAAAACCCCTGGGATGCTTATGAAGAAACTTCCCGTTATTGCTTTCTCTGCCTGCAGCAGAGAGAAATGGTGTTGGAAGCTACTCGCTCAATCCTGATCCATGCAGGCTTTGGGACTGATGGCAGTGCCAAGCTGCAGCCTCCCTGGGGTAACAGCACAGCCAGAAGGACCACTTTCAGTTTTTGAAAGTTGTTCATAAGCTGCAGCAACTTCTCCCTCCCTCCTCAGCTCAGCATTGCATCCTGGACATAGCCATCCTCTAGTTGCAGGACACTCTTACACACACCTACAGCAAGTCATTGCCTTGGGGAAGGAGGTCTCACATGTGGTTGGGTGTGCTGTAGGGCTCGGATGCCAGGTAATGGGCACACTAAGAAATTAGAGGGAAATGTGTCTCATTTCCTTGTAGTTTAACCCTGGTTGCATCACACAGGAAAATCTGTTCATCTGAGATTCATCCAGACCCATAAATCATCCCATGTTACATGTGAGTCACTGGCATTGAAAGCCTATTTAGCAATGTCAGCCTGTGCTTTGGCTATTAGGTGTTAATTATTTACATTAGCAAGCATCAGTCAAAGGAGATGACACCATTATGGGCTCTACATCACTGCTAAAGAAGTTTGTCAAGAGGAGCGGTGGTGAGGGAGACTAACAGAGGACAGAGTGATGCTGAGCTGCCATTTTCTGGAGCTGAGGGCCATTATGATAATATAGGTCACAGTCAAACTCTACGAAATAATTAATGTAGATGCTGTTGTCATTCAAGTCTCCCCTGATCAGATCATCATCTCTCCATCTCCCCAGATCACTATCAGAGCAGACAGGCAGAAAATTGACTGAGACAAATGAAAGCGGAGAAGGAGCAAAGCGCTTAGCACTTAGGGGCAGGGGCATATACCCCCATCCTTCCCCCCTGATACTCCTAAGCAGGCAGCTCATGCTGGGACTCTTCTCAGCTATTTCTTTCTCTGGGATTAGATCCTCTCAGTCTTCCCTGGCTCTCTGCTGCTGGATACGGCCTTTTCTGCAACCCAGCCCTTATCACAGTGTGCTAACTACTGGGTTCCCTATGAATTCTTCTACCCATTGCAACGTGTCTTCCCTAGGTCGGACCACACTCAACCTTGCCTGTGACACACTTGCTTCTCTTACAAAACTAGCTCTGTGCATTTTCTTGTTTATGTGCCCGAGCTGTCTAGCCTCTGCTTCCCACCAGTCCTGCTGTTTTCAAGGACTCTCACTCTCTGCCTGGCTAATTGCTTCCCAAGGGAGGCTGCAGAGAAACTTGGAGCTCCAGGGGGGGCTCTCCAGCTTGGCCTCTGTAGCTGTTGCCTGGAGCTGCGTGTCCTGTTTGGGCTTGCCTTCCCGCAGCCTCATTGTAATTCACACCAGGATCTCAAGCAGGGACCTTTGTCCATTAATAAGAAAACTCAAGGCTGTGGAGAGGAGACTTGGGCTCAAATCTGACCCCTGAAGGCCACGTGGACACAACTGGCTGGAAACACTTTGATGTGCAAATTGCATTAGAGCTACCAAGACAGTATAGAGGGACACTACGTTACGGTGGTCCTGAGGATACTGAAGAGTGATTCATAGACATGGCAGCAGAGGCAAAGTTTAAGGAGGGTTTTCAAAGGGTAAACAGTTCCCTCAGTGTTGCTGGGAAGTTCTTGCTCAGAGCACTAAGGCTGATGGTTACAGGACAGAAAACATGGGTGTGCTTCTGAGGTAGGGTGGCTGAAAGAGTGCAGAGAGGGTGACTGCACTGCTCAGGGTCCAAACCCAACCTGAATCTACCCATGCTGTGTTCAGCCCATGCCGTTCTCACCCCCTGCACCTCCCCATCCCTGCGGCATCCTTACCAAAGGCTCCAGCTCCCGATGGTCAACGAGGCTGAACTCCCTGATGAAGTAGTAAAAGTGCTTGTAGCAGGTGTTGACGTGAGCCTCAGCCCCCATGTTGATGATGCTGTCAAAGTGGTGGATGTAGACGTGGACAAAGACACGGAAGAGGCGGGTGAGGATCTTAGTGCAAACTTGCTGGAACTGCTTGGGGAAGGGAACACCTGCAAAGCAGAAGCAAGTTGGAAGCCATTTGACCGTTTCCAAAACAAAACAGCTAGCGTTTAAATGTCACTGTCATGCTTAACAGGCAGTCATGGATGAGGAGGAAGGACTCCTTTGGCTGATGTCAAGAGTGACAGCTCCACCAGGGCAATGTGCCATCTAGCTCTCCCCACATACTTCTTCATTACCCAACTAGCAATTTCACACAGGCATGGTCTGAGCACTTGGGGAGTTGCCCTAGGAGAGAAAATTTCTCATCCAGTGGAGGAGACCACATCTCTCCACATCTGGCTCTACTCAGAGCCATCTGGCAGAGGATCCTTCCGCCCTCTCTCCCTGCCTTTTGCCTGCAAGCCTGTGCAGGCACGGCATAAGTTAAATTGTATTTACCCAGGTCCATGAACAAAACTAAATCTCCTCCCAGCAGAAAAAAATACCTTCCCCGGTCCTCTGAATCAAAAGCATGGTTCATACTGTTTTCCTTCCTCCACACACCCTCAAACATCACTTCTGATGCATCAACAGAAACGGGTGGGGTTTGTACCTTTTTTCCTGATCCTTGTTTCAATGTCTCATTGACAAATGTCTCATTAAAACAGGAGGAAAAACACCCATCTTAATGATGTTTAGGTTGTAATTTCATTGCACCTGTAAGATGCTCCCTCCTGAGATGTCCTCCTAGGTTGTTCAAGAATGGGACACACCACACATTGCTCTACACTTTTAGCGTTGTCCCACACCAGGATGCAATTTCACACTCTACATTTCCTTCCTTGTCTAAATGCACTGCTATCACAGTGAGAATCTCAGAGGTGTGATACAGTCAGTGTCAGCAAGCTTGGGGTAAATCTCTAAAGGAAACATGGCTTTGAAACCCCCAACACTTTTTTTTTTGAGAGGAGGAAAATGAAACAACTGGAATTTGTTTTCCTGAGGCTTCTTCCTCTCCCCTGAGCAATTCAATACAAATTTGCAAAGAACAAAATAAAAACATCCCTTCCGATGGTTTACCAGCCTCCTCCCTTAGCTTCTTACTAATGCAGCACATAACCACTTAAAAATCTTTCCAAATAATCTCCACTCAACCATGGCTAGCTCACACATTTTGTGCTGCAGAAAGCATCAGCAAATCTCTTCGCTAAAAAAATTAAAAATGGTAATTTTATCTTTGAATCTTCCTCATCAGCCTGGCTAGGCAATTAAACTGTTTTTCCCAAAGGCTCCTGGCAGTTTTCTTTCCCAGCAGCGGTGCTGTGCCCGTCTCCTCCATGGGTGGCAAACACGACGGATCTGTCCCCCCAATATCAAGCGTGGAGCCTGTGTTTTCAATGCCCAGGGTTCGGCGGATGCAGGGTTCGGTATTGCAGCACTTGTCACAGAAAATGATCTTTGGTCTGAACCAGCATCCCTCTCAGCCCAGCCCAGTCTCGCTTTGCTTCGTGCACAGCGTGGGTGCGGCGGGCAGGGCAGAAGCTCGTGTGCTCGTGCCACCGGTGGATGTCCCAGCCACCACTTGGAGGAGGACACGTATCTCAGCTCAGCGTTCCATGAACACAGCAATGTGGTTTTGAGACTGAATCACGGCCGCTGCTCTGCATAACCACCAGGATGCTGAGCCCCAGGGCTGCCCCCGCAGCAGGGACCTCAGTGTGACCTGCTTCACTGCCAGCTCTAACAGATCCCATTTTCCCATTTCTGGGAAAGGTGTTCACATCTGGCAAAGGACTACCACGTTCTCCCCGTGCCCGCAGCTTAGAGACAGTACTGGAGATCTGCTTCTGCCCTGCGCCCTTGACTGCAGATCTCTCTTTGCCTGCCAATCTAATAAGGGCAGGAATCAGAGAGAGAATCTCCAGGTTTCCCTGCAGTCAGGAGGTTCACAGTGCTTTATCAACAGCTTCATTTGAGTTTTACGCACTGAGTGAGAATTTGCTGAACAAATAAAAGCCGTAATCACCCAGATGGGGACTCAGACATGCCGTTAGGGTGGCCCCTGCAGACCAGCTTTGAAGAACCAGTCAAGAAACATTTTTTTTAACAAAGAAAAATTCATCACAGTAAGTAATTTCCGATGAGCGCACATGGCTGGGCCCCGGCTGGGGAATACACCCTGTTCTGAACAGCCTGTCTCCCTGGGAGCAGAGGTGAGCAGTCGCTGCCAGGATCTCAGCAAGGTGCCAGCCGGCAGACAGCAATGCATTTGTCACCTCCAGTTCGTCACGGGTCCCACTTGCCTAGTGCCTCCTCTGCTCAAAGCAGTCAGCAAGGAAGGAATCAGACCTGACCAGCCACCGAGAGTTTATCATCAAACTGCCAAGAGTGATAGTGAAGGAAAGCAGCAAACCCCAACCCAGTCTGAGCTGAGAAAGAAATACGATGAGACAGTGAACAGCAGATCAAAAGGATCACAGACTCCCAGGGCTGACAGCATCTATGGTTCAGATACTGCTGTTAGATGAGCCACCTCCAGCGCTGGCAGATGGTGACAAGTGGCTTTCCACCGCTTTTGTCCTGAGGTTAGCCAGAAACAGCCTTGTCCTATGAATCAAGTTACCAGCAAGTCTTCATGGACATGCTTGCAGCTGAGAGAATTAAGAGGGGAGACGCCTCCAGCTATGTCCTGGGTTCTCCAAAAGCAGCTCCTGCATCAGGGAACAGTGATTTAGCATAAATCATAGCATTGTCTGGGTTGGAAGGGACCTTTAAAGGTCTCGTCCAGATCTCATGGCCGTTGGCAACTATAGGAGCTGCTGAGCTATGCTGCACCTAATGATGCCTGGAAGGTATCACCAAGCTGCCAAGACCTACAGGTATCCTTCTTGGCTACCCCACCGCTGTGCTTTCACAGGAACCTAGCAGCAGAATCAGCTCCTGGGAGGTGAAGCTGGGCTGTTCTTCTTTGTGTCCATCACAAGGTGTCAGTGTGTGGCCATCCCATCCAGACATGGCCAAGCAGTAGTGGTGGCTAGCAGTCACGGATGGACTTCTACAGGTCACGCCTCACCCTACCATGTCATGAAACCACCACCTGCTGTGGTCCTTTGGGTCCAGGGATCACTGGGGTCTGGCTCTGGCTCTTTCTCTCCGCCTCACCCCTCTCACTCACACACATGCCCGGGGAAGCACGAGCAGTCCCAGCAGCACAGGGCACAACCCTGGGCCACCGAGTCCTGCTTCCCCTCCTCGTGCTGCAGCCACATCTGTGCCTCCTGTGCCAGGACCCTCCATACAGGCTACGGATGCTCGACTGGACCCTGCGTCTGGCATGGGGGCCTGCACCAGTTGATCAAAGCGCTTCCCCACGGGAAGGAAGCAGGGCGGATATCTGATAAGCAGATTGCCTCCGCCAGCAGCAGTCCTGCCTTGCTGCTGATCTCCAGTGGCTTGGAAAGCAACCCACGGCAGCCCCAGCAGGCACTGGCCATGCTGGTGAGGAGCTGGAGAAATTCCCCATCCCCTCGCCCAGAGCTGAAAGGAAAGGGCTCCCCAGTAAAGGCTGTATCTGAGCAAAGTAGGGAGAGCAGCAGAAAGATCTGGCATAACTACAGCTTGCCCTGGGTCAGAGCTGCTGGCGCAGCGGATGTCCAGCAGACAACGCATGTGACATCCTCTCCGGCACACGAGGGGCCACAGCGAGAGCAGGCTGTGCCTTCTCCCTGCAGCCAGGCACGCATTGCAGCCAGCACATCCCAGCAAGGGAAAAGCCCTGGGACAAGGATCTCTGCACTAGCCATGCACCTATCCTGCCCTTCCAGATGTTTAGCTTTAAACCAAGCAGCCAGGTCCCCACACGTTCATGTTGGAGCCGTCCTGGCTGCTAGGAGAGGTCACCATGACAGCAAGGAGGGAGCCCATTCCCCAAGCGTGCGGGGCACCAGGCTGCTCCCACCATGGCTCCCACCTCCCTGCCAGGCTGGGCCAGGCAGATTGGTGTTACAGGCAGCGGCAGGGAGACCCCATTGGTGGCCAATGTGCCGATAAGCGACACTTGGTAACAGGGCAGTGGTGGCCCTTGTTTGGGGGACTTCCTCCATCTCAGAGATGATGCATAGTGGCACAAAGCAGCAGGAGTAGCAGCTTGGTGAGCCGAAGGGATGAGGCTGGTGGGACTGACTCGGCATGGCTGAGATGGCCTGTTAGCAGAAGTATGTCAGGCCAGGGCAAAGTCAGGATGGAGCCCCAAGTTTTGACAAACCACCCTGTCAGGGTGATGCTGCTTGCGTTTGCTTCAGCCTCCCCAGCCCTACACACCTACAGGGATGCAGCAATACCATCCCAGTGCATCCCACTGATCCTGGTCCCACCTGCCCCAAGGGACAGCAGAACACCACAAAACCCACCTGGGCTGAACTAAAGGCATTGAAATTACCGTTACATTTAATTCACTGACACTCACCATCCATCAAACCTGGAGAAAGCAGCAGCAACCCCACAATCTAGCAGGCAGTAGCCCCCTCCAACTCTTCTTGCATGATAAATGATGAGGAGGGGACCACAGGATGCAACGTGAGCTCACTCAGATGCGGGCAAAAACATTTATACACAAGGTCACCTCTTTTTCTCCACCTGTGATCACAGGTATGTGCTACCCAGATGCTGCACGCAGACCAGACAGCTGGCGGCTGGGAGCTTCTCCTGTCCCAGGGCAGAAGCACAGCCCAATCCCAGGAGGAGCGGAGCAGAGGATCCATCAACAACAGCGGAAAAGGGAGAACCTTACCCGTGCTCCAAGCCAGGGCAAAAGCTGTAAGTACAGCAGGTACAATTTCACTCCCTGCAATGCAGCCAAGGCGCTGGCGAGTGGCGTGACTCACAGCCCTGAAATGAATTAGCACCTTCAGTTTATCTTGGGTGTTTTGCTTGAAAACCCCAAGATGTGATTTAATGCTCCGAGAAATCTGTTTTCCCCTCTCTGTGCTGATTTTGCTTCAAAACATAAGGAAACCATGTGGGACCAAGTGTAAAAGGAAATGAAAATGAGACATAACAAAGTGCTTGCACTTATGGTAAGGGACTGCAAATGGCTCTTGGATCTTTCCTGCCATCTCTCCTGTCCCTAACCCTCGTGCTCCAGCCAATTTAATTTTTTCATGATGAATCAGTACTGGGAAGCTATTTTGCTTCTTGGCAATTGTATTTTTTTCCTCTGCAAAAGCAGTAATTCAGTGGACTACAGGATGAATTATTGTTGTTGTTATTATTTCTCAATTCCATTTCGGCCACCGTGGTGTTCGGTGATTCATTTTTTCCTAAAAATATGTCTTTAAAGCCCCATTTAAAACTAATGGCATGATGGCAGCTGCAAGCTGGTGTGGTGTTAATTTTGAAAGAAAATAGGCAGAAAAAAAAAGACAAATCCTGTAAAAAAATAGCCAGCTGAAAGAACGGCAATAATTAGCTGAATTCTGAACATTTTTCTCCTGTTGTTATGGGGAGAAAGTATCAGATAATTTCGCACCAAGTTTTCTCTGTTTTTTATAATTGCTTTGGGACCATGCTTGAATGACAGAGCTTGAGTTTTGAAAAGCTTTCCAAGAACTGTTCCAAAATCTCCTGTGACTGATGCTCTTTAGAGCCGCAGGCACATTTGGCAGAGAGGGCGGGGTGTTTCCGGCGCTGGGTCTGGTCCAAACCCTGCGTCCGCACGGATTTAATATCGGAGAGGTTTCAGCAGCCACGATGGTGCTGATGTTGGATGCCTGGCCTTGTGCAACCAGCAGCTGGCCTGACTGATGCAGACACAGCCAAGTGACTGCCACGGGCCCTGCAAACCCCCTCCACCCAATCCTCCTCCCCAGCACACTGACGCCCAGCACCAGCTCCCTAAAACCAGGCACCACTGGGCAGAACGATTACCGGGAAGAGTCGATATTTTCCAGGTGGTAGTTTGTTCACGTGGCCACTCACTGAAGAAATTTACTGATATAGTTTTACCAGCTGGTAAAAACGCACCTGTAGAATCATTTATTCTTTTCCCTGCATGGGAACAATGCTTATTCTTCATTTAAATGTATTTTTCAGAGCAGCTACATTGGTTGGAAGAGTGGAAACTGAGCGCTAGCACACGCAAACCGATACAGGTCGTCTGGGAAAGCTGCTGCTGCTGTAGATTTATAGAGATCAGGTTGGCACAGCTCCTCCCATGCAGGGATATGTCTCATCTTGACCAGCAGACAAACAGGTTTCCGCTCCAGAGGAAGGATTATACAGCAAAACCTTTCAGCGGGACCGAGCCCTGCAAGTGGATTTCCCTGGGGAAGACGCATTATCTCCCCCTGCCCTTGCTGTGGTATGCAGAGGGCTTGGCAGCCCCCCCAGCCCCATTAAACCACCACAGGGATTTTTCTACTGGTGCAAGCGTGCCATCTGAGGGCTGCGGTCCTGCTGGTGAGCTCTGCCAGGTCACAAGCTGTCTGCTTGCATCAGGCTCCCTTGCTGCCATTTCGGATGTTGGCTACCCCTCCAGTCTCGCTGTAGAGATGGCACAATGCAGGCACATCACGCAGTTTGCCTAAACCGAAGGTGTTTGTCACCCAGGTCACTCAGCTCCCCTCCCAACTCTGACATATGCTGAAGGACCAGATGCTTTAGTGGTGCAGATCAGCCCAGCTCTGGTCTGGACACTGGAGTTGTGCCCATGTAACCCAGCCAAGGTCTCCCCCGTGATGCCAAAGGACCCTGTGAGCCCACAAGCCAGTGAACCATCTCTGCTCGTTTCCAGCTGAGCCGTCCACCTCAGGGTGAAGGATTTCCCCACTCTGACCCATGAAATACCTCCCCGTTAACTGTCAGGACAGCCATGAGCCCTGCTGAATCATGTGCTGCTTCAGGCTTTGTAGCTTTTGGATGGAGAAGGATGCTGGGTTAGCCTCAGGCAGCATTAGCAAGTCTGGGGAACACTTGCTATTTCTCAAAAAAGAAAAAAAAGTCTGTTTTGTCTGTGGTCAGGTGGCCTTAGCCAGGGAAATCTTTGTGCTGGGACATTTTTATTGCACATGGCAAAGAGGGGCCAGGAGGGAAAGCTGAGATGCACCACATCTTGAAACACCCGCTGAGATGGTGGTCAGCCGTGCCGGTGGACCTCTCCGGCGTGAGCAGGAGTGGAACAAACCTTCATGCTAAATCCCATCTCTACAACTAATATTGAAGCGCCTCACCTCAAGCCCAAAGCGTGAAATTTATTTTTCCCTCCATCACCTTGTCAGACTTCTCCCCCTCCTTAAAACAGCTGACTTCTGACTTCTCCCCTATGGCCTCTCAGTGCCTTATTCCCCTTGTCCTGGGTCTTTTCCCAAGGGGCTGGCTCTTTAGGAGGGAGGCTGAGCATCTCCGTTATCTCGCCCTGGCCATTGTCCCCGAGCCCTGTTTCCCTCCCAGTCTGTCCCTCAGCCTCCCCCATCATCCGGCGACGAGGAGCAGCCTGTCGAGAATGGGCAGATGTGACATTTCCCTTTGGCCAAACACCTCCATCTTCTGAAATGCCAGAGCTGCCAAGCAGGCGCACAAGGCAGGCCAGTGAAAGGCAGCTAATTGGGGACAGACTGATGACAAACTGTCATTGGCTCCCTCCTCCCCTTGCCTCCCACAGCAGCCTTTCATGTGTTTTAAAGTACAATCTCAGGCTAAGTTCCCTTTTACATGTCCGAGGCCAGAAGCACCTAGACATACCAGCAAGGGGACTGAAGTCACTCAGGGACATGAGGGTCACCCCTTGAGAAAGGGGCTTGGAAGAGGGACTCTGGGAACGGCTTTGGAAGAGAGACGAAATGGATTTGCCCCACGACCGCCTGCAGCCAGCCTGGATCTCACCCAGAACTACCCCCACACCAAAACAAAAGGAGAAGTGGAAACCAGAGTCAGCAGCCATCCCTCCCCACGTCAGGATGTGCTACACCTTGGAGGGAGAAGTGCCAGAAATGGGGTGGAAACCAGCAGGACCATGACTATACTTGGCTTTTGCACCTCAGAGGGAGACTTGGGAGAGCGGAGAGTGCTGCGATGCCACCATCCCTCCGTGGCTGCCTGCTTTCTGAGGTGTTAAGACTTTCAGCAGCTTTCGAGCAGCATCACATCCCAAATCCCACCTGAAAGGCACGAAATTGGACCAGGAGTCTCCTTTCTGGCCAGAGGCAAAACGGAGTAAATCCACCTCTGCGCCCCTGCTTTTAATGGCACATAGAGCTTCTCCTTGGGAACAAGCTGCCCCAGGAAGAGGAAGACCCAGCCTGTACCCTGTGGCTGCTGTTTCGCGCCTTGGCAGCAGCAAGCCTGTGCCCAGCTTGCAGCCAGAACGAACAGGGACTTTGTTGTCCCCAGCAGAGCTGGGGCTGCCAGCACGGAGCATCCTGCACCGACACTGTCATCCAGACACACTTCCAGCCTCCTCCATCCGCCAGGATGTGTGGAGCCCACTGAGCCCACGAGGGCGGGATGCCTCCATGGCACAGGGAATGGCCACGGTGAATCCCAGCCTATCTGCCTGTCCTCCGGCACAAGGATCCGGCACTGCACTACCTGGCCTGCCCCAGACCGCCGGCGAGGGGAAGAAGGCAGGGATTGCCTGCAGGTCTTGGCTTCAGGTGATGGAGGGACAGAGAAAGAAACCCCCGGAAGGGGAGTTGTACTACCCTAACCCAGGCAAAGTCAGTACAGACAGGTCAGACCAGGGATCTGGGGGATCACCCCATCACAGAAAGCTGAAACTAAGAGTTTGGCACAACCTGCCCACAGGCACCATCACCCTCTTTGCTTCCAGAGAGCCGTGACCCCTCCGAGCCTCTGAGGGCTGGAGACTTTCGCGGAGAAGACACACAAGTAGATATTGCAGCACAGCCAAATGAAGCTATGACAATAAGTGGCAGCCAGTATTCCCACACAGATCATTCTCTTCAGTGTTGCCCAGTGTATTAATGAAAATCCTGAGCCTAAACTGCACTGATTTCATATGGCTCTGTCAGCTGTGCTGCTTGGGAAAACAGAAAAGGTCAAGCAGACTGCAAAGCGAGGCGTTCCCCCGAAAGCTCCTTACATCTTATTTTACATTCAAGTAGTTTTGTGTTTCATCTGAAAAGCAATAGCTCCGAGGCACGACCTGAGGCTCCGGCAGCCCCACCAGCCAACCCATCAGCTCCAACCCTTGAACTCATCTCCCCAGACTACAAGAAAGCAGCTAAGGAGTAGGGCTAATATCAGCCCCAGCAGCTGCCAAGCGCTGCAGATCAGCAGCAGAGGGGTTAGTTTGCAAGCTGTGTTGCCTTTGGCAGCTGCTGCAAGCTCTTGAGGCCAAACTTTTTGAAGGGATGCATCGTACACACTGGGGGTTGGCAGCTGTAAAGGCCAGATCCTGGGTCAGGCATCTCTGCTTGGGCTATGCCTCAGGTAAATAGCAAGATGTGATGTGTAATCAGGGCTGAGATGAATTAGCAGAGATGGAAAGGGAGTTGAGAAGTGGAGCAGTAAGGTGGGATGAGGGTTAGACCTTGAGAATATGAACCTACCTGGAGAACCAGAAAGAAAACTGACTTGGTTAGTCAAGAGAAGAGCACACTGCAGATGTGTGATGACCGCCTCCAACCAGCCCTGTGGCTCAGCTCCTTGAAGAAGGGCAAGGAAGCTGACCTATCAGCCCTCATTTCTCACAAGCACACAATATGGGGAAAAATTCAAGCACAGAAAAGGAGAACATTGTTTTCAACATCTCCTATGAGCCGGACGAGGAATCTCAAGCTCGATTTGCAAAGGGGTGTGGGATGGACACTGAGGAGGAAAGGCCACTATCCTTAGGATTGCCATGTTCAGCAATACCAACCCTGAGGTGCACCAGTGGCTTGGGAAAATGAACTGGTTACAATCCCAGACCTCCCACGAAGAACCAGAGCACACTCACCTATCCTGGTGGGGAAGATGTCCTCGTTGTTAATGAGCATCTCAATCCAGTCCATCAGCATACACATGTACTGCGGGGCCGACAGCTTGGTCGGCTTCTTGTATTTGCTATCGTCCTGCCACCTGTACTCATATTTGAGCCCACCTGACATGATGGGGCAGCTCTTCTCCGTGCAGTACTCCGACATGGTGCCGTAGATGAGGTTGATGCGGTTAAAGAAGTCCACCACGTGCACGGCAATCCAGTCATTGATGCTCTCGCCAGGAGGCAGCTGCACCACTGCTTTCAGGTCCAGCCCAGACTTGAGGGAGGCCTGGGCTTTCTTGTACAGCTCGAAGCGCTGGGTGCCCGGCTCAAACTTCTTTCGAGGACGAAACGTTTTGTCTTTGTTGAAGACTTGCTTGAGACACAACGCCATCATGGGCAGCGCCGGCCAGGGTGAGGGCAGAGCCTCGGCACAACGTGAAACCCAAAGCTGGGGATCTTCAGGGTTGAAGGTTTCTGAGAGGAGAAAGAGAAATTTGGGTCGCCTATGAAGGCAGCTGCATATGTGGGCACGCTTGCAGGGACAAATTCACACCAGGATGCTGGCTGGCCCCACTGCTGCAGCAGCACATGGGGATGGAGATCTGGGGTGAGCTCCCGGCCCCTCCACACCCACCAGGGTGACCTGGAGCAGCTGCTGCCATCTCACACAGCAGGTCCTGGCACTGGACAGGGCAAGCGCTGCCACACATGCCCCGTGCAGAGCTCGATGGCAGACAGAGCCCTTCTTCCCTCCTGCATGCACCAGGAGCTCACCAGGCTCCAGTCAGCCTCTTACCTCTGGGGCTTTTATCAATAAGTGCTGCGATAAAGTGAGAGCCACGATATCAGTGGAGCTCACCAGCCCGGACAGTCCCAACCTTGTGGCCCTTCCCTCTTCCAGTAAAGGGGAAGCATCTCTTTCCCAGGGATTTCTCACTACAAATAACCCCCAACCCTGCTGCAGCGGCTGGCAAGAAATGCCCTGGGGACCACGCTGCGACCACAGCTGGCTGCTGGTTCACACAGCCCCAGCACCGAGATCAATGGGAAAAAGGGGGGAGGGGGGGGGATTATTTTTGTTGTTCTGCCCTGTGTGTTTGTTCAAAAAGAACAAAACCCGCATGCGAAGAAGGGAAACAGCAGTCCAGCACAGTAACGTGACGTGCGAGGATGCGGCCATCCCTCCTGGCATGCACACAATGCACACAGGAGCTGAATGGGTGACGAGTTGATGCTCCGGGTGACTCGGTCTGGAAGTCATCGCTCTGCAAAGGGCTGAGCTCACCCCTTCCTGCCCAGGGTTAGCAGCAAAGACAAGGGCTGCGGTATTTCCCCTTTTTTTTCTTTTCCTCCCTGAAGCTCCAGCGGGAATCCCATCCGCCCCAGGCCATCCCAGACAAGCTGAAATACACTTGTGCATTTAGTTACCTGCGCTCATCACCGGTGGTGATAACGCAAGATCAAGGCCTCCTTCTGCTAAATGCTTTGATAAAGCTCAGGGAAGAGAAAGGTCTCCAACAGCCTCCCCTTTGACGGGAGAAGATGGAGAAAGAGTTAAAAAAAAAAAGAAGATAGATTCACGGAAAGGGGAAGTGACTTACCCAAAGTCACGAGAAGCAGGGAATACTGCCCAAGCAAAACTTGGGTGCATGTTCACCATTAACAAGATAGCTTTTAACCAAAAGCTTGCTATATAAACTCTGTTTTCTAAACTTAGTCCTGAGACACAAGCAGATCCTACTTTGTCCAGCAGAGACCCGTTAAACATCTTGCCAGAGAAACCCTGTGCTCCCCTCAAATCCCATCCACGGGGGCATCACTGGGATGCAGCAGGACCTAGTGATCACCCCAGACACCAGCAGGATCTGCTTTGTGGGGATTTCTACACCACAGCCAGCACGTGGCTGTGACGGGAAAACCCTGGTGTGGGTGCAAGTGCAAACACTGGCACGGGTGCAAACCCTGGCGTGGGTGCTGTTAGTGCACTAACCACAGCCTTTCCCGCAGGCTGGAGCATTGCTTTGCCATCAATATGTAGCACACAGCATGGTGGTACCAAACCCCACCATGCTCTGCCGTACCTGGGTACAACCAGACCTGAAACCGTATGCTTTTAAGTGCTTTTTGCCCCATGGAGGGTGTCACAGCCATCACGCAATGTTATGCGGCAGACTTTAATACCGGGGCGTCTGCAAACCTTCCCCAGATCACATTGCTGGGTGGGATTTTAATGGCACCAACCCTATTGTCCTCATTTATTGCCGAAAGGCAATGACTGGGGGATATTTCTTGGATGCTTTTTCCTCGTCTGCCCCAAGCAGCTGTCTCCAACCATGTCAAAGAGCTTGTTCCCCACTTGGAAAAAAAAAAAAAGCATGAGCTCGCCAAAATGCCAGTGGATGGAGGGAGCTGGCATCACGTCATGATGCCTACCTGTCCCGAGGGGAAGGGTCTCTGGTACAGCAGCCCTGAGGGAGCCCAGTGGAGGTCAGGGAACTCTAGGCACAGAGAGGCTGTAAAGAAAAGCCCTTATCTGGGGCTTCCCACCCAGCTGTCACATGTTGAAGGCACATCCTGTTGATAACACCTCTAAAAAAAGCCTCTCAAGGAGTTTGCATGCAAACAGTTTCTAAAATGTATACATATACATACATACATATTTATTCATATATAACTACTGCAATGGAGATCCTAATCTAGTAACGTAGCAAATGCTGGGATACCCTTTGGGATGAGGCACCCAGCAGGGTCTGTCCGTATGAAAGTAGGCGTGATGGGGCTGAGCAGCGCCCGGCCCTGCAGCCAGTGTGGGGAGGGAGGGGGCCAGCACACCCTCAGACAGGGATTATTTTTCCTCTCTCTCTCTCTCCTGTCACCAGCCAGCAGCAGAGGGCTCTGGTTGAAACATAAAAGCCATTAAAATGAGCAAAAATAAAAAATCACGCACCTAACAAGAAGTCAGGATTTCCCCATCTGACACTTGGCAGCTTCCCAGGACGGGGATGATGCAGCACCCACTAATCCATCCTGCAGCTCCCTCATCCCCGTCCCCAGCCGGTCCTCGACCCCCAACAAAGACGAGTAGCCCCTTGGCCCAGCACCCAGATAAAGCCCAGTGACTGCCAGCCCCCAGGGCTGGACAGGCATCGCACAGCCCCGCACCAAGCCCATGTCCTCGGTCTCTTTGCCAAGTAGATGGAGGATGAACAACTCATTTATCCCCATGTTAGACCAGACCGATCCCACCAGGCCATCCAGTCCCTCCAGGTTAACATCAACACAAGCAGCGACTGGGACCTGATGCAGGAGGTTTCCCTGGGACTTCAGTGAGGCAAGCTGTACCAACTGACACTTCACTATGTCACCGTTTCTGCTGGCCTTGGCTCTATTTGCTCTGCTCCAGGACCTATTGCTGTTTGCGGGCTCTTCCATGCAGAGACTGGGTTGTTCCGGGGTGATGAGAAGCCACCCTAGCAGATGATATCCCATCAAACACATCACTTGCAGGCCGTCAGCAATGAAATCTGTTCTCTGTGAACATGGGGCAGTTCCCACAGTCCTGTGCCTCACATTGAAAATCCTCTGCAAATATTGAGCCACTCACTGGGAAACAAACTCTGCATCTCATCTCCCAAAGCCATCCTACTGCCCCGTAACTCATCCCACAACTGCATCTCTGCATCATCCACAGCTGGATCTCTGTGTTACCCTGCAAGCTGCTCTCGCTCATCAGGCAGGTGGGAATGTGCTTCATGCTTCAGTACCATCCTAATAAAACATCAATTAACAAAAAAAAAAAAAAAAAAAAAAAAAAGAAAAAANNNAAAAAAAAAAAGAGCAATAAACCTGCTAAACATCTGCCAGGTGTTTTCCTACCATGCATCTGTTAGAGATTCCCGGGAAGGGGGAGCAAAACCTGTGGCTGCCCAAGTGCTCAGAGCAGACCTGCCTCCCAATCCCATGGGATGCTGGCATGGCACTGCAGCCTTTCTGCTCCCCGGGCAGTGGTGCACGCCAGAGTAACACAAGTGGTTTTGCTTTTGAGATCCTCGCCAGCATCGCTACCAAATTACCAAGTCATTAAAAAGGCCGTGTGAATCTTTACTGGAGGAAAATGTTCTCCAGAAGTTAAATTTAACACAAAGCCAAAAACACATCCTGGGATTTACAACCCAAAGAAGCAAGGAGAGGTGCCGGGCCAAAAAACAAATTTGTTCTCCACCTCGCTCCAAAGCTTTCACTGCCGAGAGAGACCGATGTGAGGGAAGGACATGGGCGGTGCAGGGAGGGAGCTGCACAGAGGCTGGACAGGAGCTTTAAATACCAGCTATGGCCCTTGTAGCTGGAATGCTGAGATGGGACATACCAGCTTGGAGCAAACAGTCTCTGCAAAGTCACTGATGCCTCAGTTTCCCCCTTGGGAAGGAATCCAGCACCCACCCACACTTTCTGGGAAAAAAGGCAAAATCCTTTGGGAATGGTCCCAGATGCATCCTGAGTCTAATTGGTGGAAAAGGGCATCAGCAGTGAATGGAAGACCAGGTTTTCCCAGTGTCCACCTTCATGCATCCAACCCAGCTGGTGCTCTTCCATCATCAGCCGAGGATTTGGGACAGGTCCACATAAAGAGACAGAAAATAGGAGATCTTCCAAGGTTTAGCTGCAGTGCAAGGTTCAGCTGACGTTCAGGGCTGTCGTGTTCCTGGAAATCAGACTGTGGTCCACTGGGGCTTAGGGTGGGACAGGAGACCTGTCCAAGTCCAAATCGCTGCTCGTACTGCCCATTTTTGGGAAATCCAAAGGGTGAGCTGCCATTCAACAAGCTTCAACAGCAGTTTCCTACGACATGACTGCACACATCCCACTGCTGGCCCGTGCTGGCAGGGCCTGGACCGCTGCCGTGGTGGCAACCTGCAGGTCTCTGCCTTCGGTTCCCACGTGCAAAATCAAAGCTTTCCCCGAGAGGAGCCTTGGCAAAGGCTGCATCCCTTGAACCCAAAGGCTTCACCGCAACGCAGTTCCCATCACAGGGTGGTGCTGGCACCCCGGGGGCTCACACATCCCTTTCTGAAGCATCTGCAAACCCCCAAATCAAACCTCATCCTCCTCCCAGGAGCAGATGGGGAGTGAAGCAGGCAGCCGCGGAGCCGGAGCCTTTCCCTGCTGCCACCCTGTGTCCCCGCTGAGGATGGTCAGAGGAGGATAAGCGAAGCTGCCGGATGGAAAGAGGCCGCTGCTTCCCATGGGACATCCACGCTATGGTGTACTCAGTGTTCACCCCCATCCGCAAGCCCAAAATAGCCTTGGCTTTGCAAAGGGTTGGCTTCAAACCCAGCTGAATGGCCACAAAACCCCGTCCGTGGCTGCGAAGGCTGCTGGCATCAGTACTGCCCCTGTTTTTACCAGTGGCAGCAGAAGAAAAACTCAGTTGGGTTTAGCAAGAACCAAATAAGCACAGGGTTAAGCTCTGCAAGAGCAAGGCAGAGCCGCTGCCAGGGATGTAGCAGGCAGAGACACGTGAAAAACTGATTTCCTAGATTGCTGGCAGGTCCAGAGATGAAAGGAAATTAACTGGATGGGGAATATGTAAGTTCAGGGTCAAACTAAGCCGCTAATTTCAGATTTGAGAGTTGTTTTGGTTTTTTACTTAAGCTTTTTTTTTTCTTTTCTTTTTTTATCATTTGAAAACCACAGAGGAACACAGCAAGGCAAAGGCTTTGTTGTAAATTAAAAACAACTCTGAAAGGTCTGTTTAGAAACTGGCAAAACAAAAGGGGCAAGCAGGCAGAGCGGCGGGAGGGCGGCTTCCTTCCCCCCAGTCCTACAGGCACGAGGCAAGGTCACCAACAAAAACTTCCATTTTTGACCCCAAATAAGCTTTAGTCAGAAACCCAGCAGGAAGGATCAGTCAGACGCACCGCTGGTCTCCAGGGTGATGCACACTGGGGATGGTCCTGCGCTCCCTGCCTCAGTTTCCCCAATTTCAAAACTCTCCCTCCCCAGGCTGCCTTTATATTAAGGGCTGCAAAAGCAGAGGCTTCAGGGGGAAAAGTGCTTTGCAAGTGCCCCTGGGAAGCATTAAAGATTGTGGAGGGGAAGGAGAGGGGAAGGCTCTGAAACCAGCACCTCTGGTGCCAAATGCATCCTCTCTGGATCCGTCCCGAGACGGTTACACACTCACACAAACATCTGACTGGAAACCGCAGGCGGCTGCTTTAGCAGCACGCTCCAGCCCTCGCTGGTGGTGAAATAGCCGGGGAGCACAACGAGGGGTCCAACATCATGGGCAATCTGCAGGGAGACTCCTGCTTTGGGAAGAGGCCGTGGAGGGAGAGCGCAGATCCACGCGGCTCCAGGCACCGTAGAGCAAAGCAGAGGTTAAATACCACCAGCTCTACACATCCCCCTCGGGCTTCCCCGGGGCATCTTGCCTTCGGCCACTCAGTTGTCTACTTCTGCTTCCCTGCTTTAGGGGATTCCCTTCTCCCCACCACAGGCAGCGTAGAAGTCCCATCGTGCCCCGTACCCGGCGGAGGAGCAGGGCAGCCATCAGCTCAGCCACCGTCTGCCAGAGCCCCGAAACAGCCAGCCAGCCTCCAGATGGACAGTCTGACCAGAAACCAGCTGGCCCCGGGGCTCGGCTGGCTTTTCGCTGCTCTAGGAAGCATTACTGTCTGGCTGCTGACTCAACAGCCCTGTCTCTGAGCCCTAGATTGAAAAGTTGAAAAGTCCTGTTGAAAAGTTTGATCTTCAGTCTGTCCTAGAGCATCTTTGCAACCAGGGTTTCTTCTTGGTGGACATGAAAGTACATCAGAAGCACCCCACAGACCAAAGGTGCCTCTCCCAAGCATCCCTTGCACTGCAGCCATCCCAGTCCCAATCCAGCCAGGGGCTGTGGGCTTATGGGGCTCCTAGAGAGAGAAAAGTATCCCCTCTTTTCCAGCCTTTGCAATAGCCACGTCTGGTTTTAATCATCCAAGGAAGGGGGGTTGCAGAAGGACGATGCTGGGGAGTATGCTCTCGGGGCGCTGGCCCCACTCCCTCTGTGCTTCCTGCTGGAGCCAAGCCCCAGCTGGGCTGTCCGTGAGAAATGGGGTTATTGGCTGCCGATCCCAAATATAACCCAACGATGGAAAATTCCAGGAAACGAGCCAAGACAAGATGCCGGGAGGGAGATCAAGGCCCAGCACGCGGGCTGGGGGAGCTGTGGAGAAGTCCTGAACTCTCAGTGGTATCTCCCTGCCGCCAAACCCTCCTTGTGCAAATCCTCCCAGTGCTGCAGAGACCCATGAGAGGTGCGAGGATCCTCCGAGACAGCCCCCAAACACCCGTCTCCGGAGCAGCCACCCCCAGAGCAGCTGCAGGACTCAGCCCCCTGCGTCCTGGCTGGGGACAGCTGCCAGTGGGAAGCCACCCTAGTGCTTCCCCCAGCTCGCCTGATGCTCGGAAATCCCCAACTCGTGTGAAGTGGACCCAGCACAGCTTCCCGGAACGGTACTGCACACACCTTGGCTTTCCCCCTGGCCAGCACCGCTGTCCCCTGGCTCTGTCCCACTCATTGTCCTCCCTCCCCACCATGCCACCAGCAAAGCAGCAGCTCCCCGAGGACCACAGCCTGGCCCAAAGGCACCAAAAAAGTTTTTCCTGAGTCACCCAAGATGCCTCTAAGCAGAAAAGCAAAGCCCCATCTCTCCAGGCTAGAGGCAGCATATCCAGTTCATTCTGGGGGTGATGCCCGTGTGGGGTTGAGGGCTCTTTGGGGATACCTCATTCCTGGGGGCTGGGATGTCGCTGCTGCCACCACTGACTTGCTGGGAGCCTCCACAGCACCCGATTGCTCTGGTTCAGTCCCAAGGGCGATTACTCCACCGTCAGAGCCATAATCCCAAACACTGGGAGCTCTGGGCCTGCGAGCTTGGGGAAGAAGAGGAGAGGAGACATACCAGCTGCTGAAAACCCATCTCTGCCGCTTGCTCTCACCCAGTTTCCCCCACCCACAACTTTCCGCCCTCCCTCTGACACCAGCAAAACTGCTGCTGGGACTGTCCCACCCGGGAAACGGGTCTCTGCCCACACGACAAGCTGCCGGCAGGGTTGCCCATCCCCCCTTCCCCTGCACACCCTGGGCCATCTGCACTAATCCCCTGCCCCGCCAGTGGCAGCTCCCGGACCCTCCCGCATCCCCAAAACAGGCTCCCTCGGTATTTACACACTAGCAGCTGAGCAGAGACATGATGGAGGAAGGGGAAGAGCCTTCTGCAGGCGTCCGTGCCCCGGCTGGAGGAAGGATTGCTCTTTCCCGGGCTAACCCCGACCAGGTCTTGCCCAACCCGTGCCTAAAAGCACCCCAGAAGCATCCTCGGGGGTGCAGCACCGGCTTTTTCCACCCCCAGCACTCACCTCATCCCCCGGCACGCCTGGCTTCCAGCCCCAAATCCCTCCGCTGCACTTTCCGCTCTTACTGGGGAAAAAACAAACAAACAAAAAAAAAATTAGGAGGAAAAGAAGTCCAAGCCAGGCTCCCCGTCGGGACTGTCGGTGGTTTGGGGATGGCAGAGGCAGGGAGAGCCGCCACACTCCAGCGCTCCACGGGGTTTCGTTACAGAAACCCGGGGCTGAGGGTTTTTCTCCGGCAAGTGATGTCACGTCCTGACCCTGCCGGCAGCTCCAGCTGTCCCTGGAAAACCTGCTGGAAGCCAGTCTGCCGGCCTGCACCACCCACCACAGCAGGCACCCAAGCTCACAGGTGGGCACCCACACCCACGCTCATGGGTGGGCACCCACACCCATGCACCATTCCTGGACGCTGAGGTCCCTTTTGGCACACAGTCCCATGCCGTTGGCTGGCTCCAGGCTTTCACGGGACAGCAGTGCGCTGGGGGAAAGAAGATGAAATCCTGATGTATTTTCCCCCCTCCCATCTTTTGCACAGCCCCTCTCCCTTCATCCTCCCCCCGGCTCTGCATGCACACAAAAATCAGCCGGAGGTTTCAGTGCCAGGCCAAGCTGGATGCCATCCAAAACAGAAAAGCCAGCGAGAGAGGAAAGAAAACGAAAGGGGAAAAGAAAAAAATAAAAATGAGAAAAACTTTCACTGCACAGAGCAGACTTACTTTCTGTCGGTCTTGGAGGTGGGATGAGCTCTGAAGCGCGTTGCGGTATTTAAATACCGCTCAGTGAAAGCGAGCCTGCGCCGGCACGCTCAGCGCCCAGAGGGGCAGCCAGCCAGCGTGGGACGGCTCAGCACGGGCTGGGACTCGGCGCTGGGGTTCAGACTCCCAGGTGGGGATTTAAAACTCGTGGAGCACCCCATGTGCAATGCTTACAGGTGTTGCAGCAGGGTGGGAGGCAGCAGCACGGCCCTGGTGCTCATGGTTGCGTGTCTTCCCCAGGGGAGCAGCCTGGCTTAGCCGCGGTGGGATGAGATGCTGGCATTGCTGGAAACATCTGCAAATTCATAGAATCATAGAACTGTCTAGGTTGGAAGGGACCTTTCAGATCATCGAGTCCAACCATCAACCTCACACTGACAAAACTCCTCACTAAACCATATTGCTAAGCACTATGTCTACCCGTCTTTTAAATCCCCTCCAGGGATGACGATTCCACTGCTTCCCTGGGCAGCCTGTCCCAATACTTGATAACCTTTTCAGTGAAGCAATTTTTCCTAATATCCAATCTAAACCTCCCCTGGCACAACTTGAGGCCATTTCGTCTTGTCCTATCGCCTGTTACTTGGGAGAAGAGACTGACCCCCACCTCTCTACAACCTCCTTTCAGGCAGTTGTAGAGAGCGATAAGGTCTCCCCTCAGCCTCCTTTTCTCCAGGATGAACAACCCCAGCTCCCTCAGACGCTTCTCGTAAGACTTGTTCTCCAGTTGTTTGGCCCTGGGACAGTTGTAGCGAGGGAAACATTTCTTGGCTTTGCTTAAATGCTTGTTGAGCTCAGGTTCAGCCAAGCATTTGCCGGTGACGGCGAGAGGTGGGGGGTAAAGGAGCAGCGGGAGTGTGAGAAAGGAAACCACAAACCCAGCAGCCCGAGGCGACGGGAGGAACTGGCCGCAGCACGAAGCAGGAGGGCTCAGGTTTGCTTCCCTGAACCCCTCCTGGCTTCCCCTGCTGTGGCTATGGATTTACCTTCCGACCCCGTGGAGACTGTGCACCCCTGGAAAGATCTGGACTCCTTCGCCCGTAACGGGGCTTCTCAGCTCCAGGTGATGCCAGGGTTTGCTCTTGAGGAACAATGTTCAGAGACAGTCTTTAAAAATAAAGTTATGTGCCCAGCAATGGCAAACACCCTCCGTTTTCCAGCAGCCTCCCAGAGCAGACGGCCACAATGGAGCTCAGCCCAGGCCCTACAAGGCATCTGTTCTCCCTGCGCTGGTTTCATGCAGGTGCAATAGAAACTATTTGTCCCCTGCAGCAGCATCTTAGGAGCAAAGAGGACATCGAAGCGCCCACAGCATCAAGCAGTAGCAGATTGGTTTTGGCCGGAACCAGAGGGAATCGGGCTTTGCACACCCCAGCAGCTCCTTGCATTCCTGCCCGTCCCCATCTGGGACGTGGCTGAAGGACAGGTTGTCAGCCAGGTGATGGAAGGACACACCAAGGACATGCAGGATTCACCTGTGCTTGGCAGCCGTTGCAACGTGAGACGGCTGAGATGTCTCACACCTACAACATGGTTCTGCAGAAAAGGTAAAACCTGGAGGTGAAGTGCCCTGCACACTCGGCTCCTGGGTCAGGAGGGAAGCACGAGGTGACAAATTCATCTGTTTGGCTGCTTCCCACCACCATCATCAGCTAATTCAGTACAACAGCTGTAACCCCGAAAGCTCGGCTCTGGGTGTACATCCTCCCCAGGACCTGAGGGCCATTGGATGGAGGCAGAGCCTTTTCCATAACAGTGTGCCCCCGCTCCTGAGTGAATCCCTCATGGTCATTGCAGATGGGTCTCAGGTCGAAGTAACACCCCCAAAACCCATGATCTGGCCCAAGGAGCCCAGCAGGCTCCTCCTGGCTGCTGGGGAACCAGCCCCGTGCCTGGCTCCAGCAGGTTGAGGCAGTGGCAGCAGCTCCGCAAAGTCTTTTGGCACCTGGGGAGTGTCCCCAACGCTGGATGCTCCCTACTCGCACGTCACAGCTGCCCTGAGACCCAGCAAGGGATGAGCAACGCTGCTGTCCTCCATCCCAAGGACCCGGCAGGCACCAGCGTCCACGCTCATCCCCAAGCGACGCAGGAAACCGCCAAATGGCCTCAGACCTTGTGAGCAGGAGGCAGAGGTCTGCGGAGCAGATGTGACTCCCGACAGCTAATGCCAAGCCAGGAGGAAATTTTTAACTGAAATCCCAGCAAAAAACGGGCACAAATCCAAAACTGAGGGGGTTTGGCCTTATAGCAAAGATCCCAGAGGGAACTCACAGCCAGGATTTACATCCAGGCAAGATAGAGCCAAAATACTCCAAGGCAAGATGGGGTCCCTCCCACCCTCAGTGGTCTGGAGCCAAAGGAGAGGGGCCAGGAAAAGAGTACGAGGGCTGAAGTTGCATCAGCTGCAGCCCCGTAAGTTCGCAGGAGCGAGCAGCATCTCCTTGTCAGGGAGATTCCCCCTGGCATGAGGCTCTGGGTTTTGGAAACCTCGCAGAGCAGAGAGCCTGCAGTCCCAAAGCTGCCTGGGGTCCCAGCTGTGGGAAGGGAGGGCAGGAGTCGCTTGGGAGAGAGGAAAAGATCCAAGGGGCAGGTTTGGGGCAGGAGGGATGTGTTATTGTGAAGAGGGCATTTGTCTGCCCTGGAGGAAGGAAAAGGGGGGTTGGCCCCACTCCTGCAGGCAGGTGCATGGCTGAATTTATCCAGGGGAAGGAAGCAGGGAAGGAAGCGAGCCCAGAGTGCTGGATGGCTCCATCAGACCTTACAGGCGGTCATGGAAAGAAGCCCAACAGCGATGTGGCTTTGCACGGCTCGGCAGGACACAGCTGCACCGGGGGGTGATGGTGCAGCGAGACCCCCAACAGCTGTGGTGCCAGGCCGGGCTCTCTCCAGCCATGAGATGCCCTGCAACGGCGTGCACCCCATCAGCACGGCACCCCATCAGTGCAGCACCCCATCAGCGCAGCACCCCACTGGCCAGGGGGATGTTTGTGCCCAGGCAGGGTTTGAAGGCTCCACGTGCCTGTGCAGACCACAAGACACAGCGAAGGGAGCAGTGGGTTTGCTCCGGTTATTCCCAGAGAGGCAAAGGACTTGCCCAGAAAAGTTTGTCTCGGCTACACAGCATCAGGAACAGCCAGTTCCCCCTCCTGGCTCCACCGAGTCCTGCGCAAGCTCAGAGATAGGGAATGGGAACTTCCTCAGCCATGGATCAGAGGAGACTGGAGTCTTGCTGTTTTCTAAAGCACAGGGGAAAAAAAAAACAGGCGCAGATGAAAAAGCACTGGAGTCAGCATTTTAAACAAGGGTAAGAACATCATCTTTCAATCTGCACTTCCTTGATTGCTGCGACAGCCACATTTCACAAGCCAGGGTGTCTCCCCAGGGAGCAAGCCAGGCTCTGGGTTTCCTGCTGACGTGGGGGTACATCTCCCCGGGGCGACAGGGGTGGGTGAGCAAACCAGGTTTTGAAACGCTGCTAACAAGAGCCTCTGGCTGCAAAACTTGCTCCACCACTCCTAGCAGCAACCGCTGCCACATCCCTGGCCCTGGGCTTTCCCCCAGCTAGCGGCAGGAGGACGGAAGGTGGCGGCTCCCGCAGCAGCAGGTTCAGCTGTGAAGACCCTGGCCCACACGTCTGGAAATGAGCGAAGCAACATGGAAAACTATAGTGGCATGTTTGCCCTCCCCAAGGCAGCTCATCTAGGATCTACGATACAAGGCTAGGGGAACTGTTGGTCTAACTCAGAGGAACCCACTATGTTATTGACCATACAGGAGCAGCCTGGGCATTTAAATGTTTTTTAGCACAAAACTCACCCTGAGCTCACAAAGCTGAGCAGACAGGCTCCTGCAAACTGTGTGTGCGCCAGTAGCTCAGAATAAGGAGACAAACCTTCCCTCTAGTGGCCATACAGCACATAAGTCTCGCAGTCACCTCCTCTCCCCACACCAAGACTAACAGCGTTATTTTCACCAACTTTTAGGCTCAACAAGGATCCTACGTGCATCCGATCTCCTACAGACATGCCGAGGCCAGGCAGCCACCAGCGCGGTTCATGCACAAGCGCATCCCAAGTACCAGAGAAGCCTCAGAGCCACGAAAGAACGCTGGCCTATTTCTGCAGCAAGGATGGTTTGTGGGGCCAGTTCTTCAGCTGAGTTACTCCCCCTTACAGCAAGCATTTAGTGGGATGGAGGATCAGGCCTGGAGTTTCTCCAGGACCTTTTTATTACAGGTCTTTATCCCAGTTTCAGCCTCATCTCCGCCACAGCAGCAGTCAGAGCAGCTCTGACTGTGCTGCTCAAATCCTAACCGCAGTGCAAGCACACACATTAGCACATCCATTTCCAAAAGGACTAAGAGTTTCCACTTTTTCATTTTCAAATTAGGGACCATATTCACACCCTGTCAAACTTGCAACCCTACAACTGGGCCACTGAATATTGAACCAACTCTGTTGTCCGTGACCAAGATGCTCTGATGGTGCAGCATCTCAGACTACAGGGCCACCTGCTGTTACAACCTGTATTCCTACATGACGTTATCATCTGTAGGAATACAGATTATAATCTGTATACAGATCATACAGGAATAGAGTAGGAAATAGCTGTCTGAAGCTTCCCCGCTCACAACAGCGTTTCAGTGGCACAGTCCATCGGACTGGCTTGCTGGAGAAAACACAGCAGTAACATTTTCCGAACCCCATCCCCAGCAGCAGATCTGGGAACACCTGCCAGACTGGTGTGCAGCTTTCAGCTTCGTAAGACCTCCGCTATCTCCTCACCATTGCACACACATGCACATACAAGTCTAGCCAGCTCTTTGCTCCTTAGAGAGATGCCATACAGCACCATTGACACCAAGTCAATCATTTCTGTCCTAAGTGGTCTCACCCTGACACAAGAGTTAACATGTTATAGTGTGCACTTCGAGGCAGAAAAAAAGCCCTCGTTCCCTCCATCAGTCCATTCCACCTCTGCCAGGGCCAGAAAATGGTTGCATACGATACGATCAGTTTTGCCTTTTCCTTTTGGGTCTTACTTAAAAACCTTTCCACTGCAAGCAACGCAAGAAATATTTCCTTTTCTTGATTTTGCCATTTCTGTCTGTCTTAAATCCTTGGAGAAGTTCTTAGCTTGGGATTAATCACATGACGGGTTGAAAATAAACCACACAAAATTACAGGTAGTGTGACTGCTACAGCCTTTACTAGAGACTTTTGTCTTTTAAGCTCAGAAAAAGGCTCAGGTGTAGATTTGTAAGCCTTGAATTTCACTCCTGTTGCATACTACTGTTCTAGATATGTTGTATTATAGCTGTATTAAAAATGAATACAGCAACTTTGACTTCTTCAAAGCAGGAAGTGAATAATGAATCAAGACTGACCTTATTTCAGCTAAGAGAAAATGATAAATAGAGCACGAATGGTATAAAATAGAAGTAGAAAGGCTCTTTAATAAAGGATTGCTGTTCAGATTATAACAGCCCTATCCACATCTCCTCCGATTATTCCCCTGCTATGCATACACTCACAGACCCAACGCAATCGGAACCAAAAAGACAACATTACCAGGGAGCAAGACCATCTTCTTGCAGCAAAGCCCCAGGAGAAAGTGTGCCTCTTCTAAAAACATCTTATAATTCCCTGAATGGACAAGAGTTCACACCCAATGTATAGCAGTTGCTGCTAAAATAGACTCCAACAATAAAACGTTACTATCTACCTTTAGTGCTTAGCGGGACACTGTTCATGTCCAAAGAATGGGCTGAGAAAGTACAGGGTGACAGCGAGTATTACAGCAACAGGCTCCTACAATTACACTGGCAAACAGATTGTGTAAGAGCCCTTTATAACTAACCGAACATCTGTATCAGGTCACAGTTAAGGGTAGCACAGAAAATCTGTTACCAGCCCTGCCCAAAAAACTGGTCTTCTAACAGAGAGGCAGGTTGCACACCCTTCTTGCCTCCATTTCTTTGGCAAAGGAGGGAACGCTTACCAGCTTCAGGAGGCTGATATGGCCTGGACATAACGGATAATTAGTGCCAGGGATTTGATGTGGATATGGGAAATATTTCGGCGTTGCTCCTGCAAAGCTCCTAGCTGACTTCTGTTTACTTGTCTACCTGTGCAGTGGTGTTATGCTGATAATCCACGCACAGGCTGCACATCACTTAGCACTGCTGCAGTATGCCCTTGTCCACAGACACGCTGCGTCTGCTGGGAATGAAAACAAGAGAAGCTCAAAGCACAAATGCTTTGGAATTCTTTTGTTGAAGGCAGGTTTAAAAAAACAAACCCACTGTAGTCCTTAAAAGTCAGACTCTTACCAACACTGCCGTGTTAAAGCTGCTGTGCATATTCACACCAATGCATTTTTTCATCAGTTGTCACTTAACAATTGAGAAGCCGGCTGGTGTCTGTAGCTCTGTTACTATGCCATTCCATCTTGCTTTTACTGTGGATAGTGCTTTTCCTGAAATGGGAAAAAGAGCTATTTTCTGCCCTTTCAAATACCATTTGTAGAGTTGGCTGACTAGATGCCAGTCTGAGAAAAAAGAAATTCTGTAAAGCATGCAATAATTCCTCTACACTATTCAAAACTATACAAAACTAAACCCATGTTTATAATATCCTACTCAGGAAAAACATCTCTAAGATAGAAACACAGCAACAGGATAAAATTAATGTATCAGTTAAGAAGTACAAACTTCCCAGAGCAAATCTAGTCACTCTGTTTTTTAATCTTGAGGAAAACACAGGCCACAGTATACATCTGTGTAAGGAACCTCACACACAAAGTTAACAAAGAGGAATCTGTTTCAGACCATCGGTCCTATTCTCTTTTCTTGATGGACAAGCCTGTATCAATTCCACACCGATGAAAAACCACTGGACCATGCAATTATAATGGCAGAGGGCATTTAAAATGCCTTTACTGAGAAGAAACATTGATTGTTACCTCTCTTCTCATGTCAATATAGTCCACTACATAGCTCCCCTTCTGTCACTTTCAGATTTCTAAAATACAACATGCAGCAGTGAGTTACAGGACGTGAAAATGGCTCATTCTACGGGGCTCCATTTTGGCAATTAGTTATTGTCCTTCAAATGGCCTAAGTCCTTATCTTGCATCAGTGCCAGACAGGCTTGACCATCACACTCCCAGGATGTCTCCTGATCCTTTCTGTAGTCAAACCAAATTCCTAAAACAAGAGACAGGACCACTCCATCTAGGAAACCCCCTGCCTGCTGCTGGCTCTCTTCACCCTCTATGACTTGTCAGGCTCTATGACTTGTCAGAAACCTGAGCAGGTCTCAGTTCTCGTCCAAGTCCACTTTGCTCAAGCTCTGCTATAACTGACATATATTTAAATTCGCTAGATCTGTGGTTGAAGGTCTCCACTAATTCGTAGGTCTCAGAACGATCCGTCGCATAGAAAAGCTGCACCTGATTCGCCAAGCACTGTGCTTCATGGACCACCTGCAAGTTAAAACAAAGCATTTGTTACCATCGGGTTTTGTTGTATTTGAGTATCCCCTTGAAAAAGACTCTTCAGCAGCTGAAAGGCTGCAGTTCTACTCATCAAATGACTCTACTCCAAGTCACCTTAGTTTTGCAAATCTCTTAAGAAACCACCTCCCTCTTGTTCCTGACCTACTTATACACTTCAGGCACTGTGCCTACAAGCTGCTCTCCTGCTGAGCACACACCTCAGAGGTCAAAGATGTCTTTCATGATCCCTGCCCACCCTAAGGCATTGGAGATGCACCATCTTTCCCATCTTCCGGTTGACCTATTTGCAAAAATCGATTGTTTGCACTGAGATACAACAGGGCACATGCATTTCCAATGACTCCTCTGCGTATAGTTTCAGAACTGGTGCAAAGTAGGTCAGTTAGAGGTGGGAAGCTTTAGTTATCTTGTTACACCAGTATAATCCCTAGTGCTATTAGTCCTAGCACTGCACTATTACAGATATGCAAATAACAGCACACCCACACAGAGGGAAAAGAGCAAAGGCACACAGAAACCTAACATAAAGCTCTGGAGGTCTCCTGATTTGATGAGTAGTATTAAACTTCACTGTTCTACTTGTTGGCAGGTAGCAACAGCTATAATTTAAATTTGCTTCCATTAATAAGAAAACCAGAAGCATTTCTATTGTTTTGTAACAATAAACTATAATACCCAGAGTAAGGGGGGTGGGGGAAGAAAAAACAAACAAACAAACAAACAAACAAAAGAATGAGCTGAAATCACCAGACAGCCAGACTGATTATTTCCTTCTAGGTTTTCCTTGTATTAAGTATTTTCTGTTAAAGAAATCTAGTAAGACCACTCTTTGGGAAAGTGTCTTTTAAAGACCTCTACTTTGGTTTTAATGCAAAACTATAGGAGGAGTTGCAGCATAAAATGAAGAAAGCCAATGAACAGATTTCTCTTACCAAGAACTTTGAGTCCATTTCTGCTGTCATTAGTACTATCCCTTTTTCCTCCTGCAGCTCAGGATAATGGTACAAGACCAACTGGCTAGGAGCAGTTTCACCTTGAGTCTGAAAGAGATAAATACCCCATAAGTATCCCATAAAGAACGTCAGCTCTATTACAGATTTGGAGGCTTGACTACAAAAGTTTTGAGCATTAACTGCTACGGAGGCAGTCATTTTTCAGGGCTTAAGGGCCAGTTCTAATTAAAAGGTCATTATTCCTGGTATTTACAGAAAACAAGGGATTTGCAGAATTAGGTTGAGTTTTTTCTTGACTAAAGACCATTTTGCATTTAAAAGAACCCGCAATTTCCAGAAAGACATTTCATCTCACAGCATCTACTCGTATTTTAAGTAGCTTGCAGAAACAGTTCTAAAAAGTTTGGCTCTTGCTTCTGTTTTCAGACTGTTTGACTTCTACCTCATTGTCCTTTAGATTAGAGTCACTTAATACCCATAAATTTATTAAGTACCCATAATTAATGGCAGTTCTTCCCTGACAATTATTTTCAAGTTAAGCTAGACAACCTGTTCATTAAACTATTTACAAAATATTATATATTGTAATAACCTGATACTATATATTTCTGGATGCTAAGACATTTTTTGACTTTTTATTTCAACCACTCACCTGAATGTTTATTAGGGAAGTGAAGTGCAATTCTGTTCCTGACCACTGCCCCACAAAGAACTCATAGCCTTCTTTTCTTGGCAAAGCATACAGGAACTACAGAGAGATGATACAAAAAACCAATTCTCCCTTTCATAGAACAAAATGATGCCTGTGTCATACTGGCCTCCAGCATAAATGCTTTAGCGAGAGAACCACAACAGAAAAAGGGGTTTCTTTGCCCCACCAGGAGGGACAGGACAGCAGGAACCAGACTTCAAAGCAGACAATAAACCAGCATTACCTTATTAGTATTATTTCGTTAGCGAATATGTTGGCATGTATTTTTTATCAGTATTACAAGAGACAGTCAAAGGAAAGGACAGGATGGTGGAGAACATTCAGACTCTGACCTTTTTCTTCACTTCTAGAAAATTATCAGCAGAATGGTCAAATATAAGATAAGGAGCATTCAGAATATTTAATCCTGTAATTTCACCAACTCCTCCAGAACAGGTAGCAACTATTTTCTCTCTACAGATTTATGGTCTGTTTGGCTCCATAAGCTAGGGACTTGCTCATTTTCCCACACCAAGGAAAAGGACAAAATGGGAGCAGAAAAACAAGCAGGATACCTGACTAAATGCCAATGCACTGTACAGAAACACATTTAAAGCTATAAATAATTTTCCAAGCTCCAAGTAGCTCAGGAAGCCAGATATATTTCATCTTGCTCTTGCCAAGTGAAATACACAGGACCAATCCATCAATCCAGTGAAGTCTCCCATTCAGATCTACAAAAGCACTCTTCTCAATGCAGTGAAGTCTAGCTACTTTGTTTTCATAAAGGAGTGAAGCATTTCATTTCTGTCTCAGGACAGTGAAATTTGCATGAAGTCCATCCTTCAGCACACAAATTGCTGTAAGAACACATTACTTGCCACAGAAAACAAAAATAATCAAGCAGCATGTGGTACAAAACCGCAGAAAGATAAACCTTAGCTTGTTAGCTGTTACACTCTTTTGCAGTTTAACTTCCTCAAAGCAACAACCTGCTCATTCACACAGGAATCTTCTAATTGAAGCTTACAAGATACCCACCAACCCACATGAGAAACAGCGAACCCAAATTTTGGGAATCTACTCATATCTGAAATAACCATATTAAACATTGTCAGTATTTTATGCTTTGCGCACCTAAGATACAACCCACAGAGCATTTACTCTGTATCTGCAATAAAGGGTTTGACTACACCCAATTCCTCCCTTCCTTCCCCTGTCACAGCTGTTGAATTACAATGATCTGCAACTAAACTTACACTACGCAATTTTGCACTGCATGCCATACAGTCTTTTTTGATAACTCACACTCCTATAGAGACAGAGATGCATTATTTACACAGCATACTGCCTGCCCAGTTTGGCTTCCACACAGTCAGTCATATTTGCTTACCAATATTTACCTATCACAGATCACCGGTGTGGTGAAGAAAGCATGGCTACACACATTTCTGACCAGGAAAAGCAGGCTAAGAGATGACAAGGTTCAGCTCATTCTGTGGACAGAACCCAACATACTGATTTCTTGTCTTTTTCTCTTCCAGGTACTCCTGCCTGTCTTCACTGCCAGTAAACAAACATAAAAAGGAGGAGGAGCAACTCACACCAACCATAAGACAAGAGAATTCACTTTCTCCATGTACACGCAATGTAATGCGATGGTGACACATAGCTATAGCTAACAGCAGTTCATCCAGGTTAAAGCAAGGATGCTTTAAGCAATCAGGAGAGACATGCAGGAAGATCAATAAGGCTGGCCTACGAGGCTTGGCTCTTCACAACACTGCACAGAAGAGATCTGACCACAAGACATCCACTAATGGAAACCGGAGGCGTGTAGCTAAATCCATTCCCTGGGAGATTCTGTGCTCTCCTTACTAAATGCTGTGTCTCATATCTAGATATCTGATACCTAGATCAAACGGTTTAATACGTATGAGTAACCACTGCTTTTATCTAAACACTAAGACAAGTATTTGAACACATAGATTTTACTAATCAAGCTGAGTCTGAATACAGGAGGGTCAAAAGTTTATGAATTAGGCTTTAGAGAGGAGAAATGCATTACAGCTCTACATCCATGCATTGCGAGTCTCTGCCATACGTACCGATGGACATTTCTGGGCTCTCTTCCATATTAAATCAAACTTTTCTGCCTTTGGGGAAAGAGAAAGAGAAATTCAATTTTTCATAACAGAAACGTGGATGCAGAGTTATTCAGAATCATCTCATTAACCTTTACAGGGTATAACTTCTATCTACAGAAGGTCTCACTGCAGCAATGGCTAACAATGAGTCCATGGAAAACTGCATTTAGTTCTTAGTTACCTAAATGTCATTGGTACCCTGTTTTAACAATGCCATCTCTAAGATGCAGCAGCAAACTCCTTGGATCCAAAGCTTTATTCCTTGGAGGTGGGGAGCCCACGTTTTAGGCTTACACTATGTACTTTTTCAATAATAGCTCCACTGCACCATGTGGTGTCAACACTTGAGCAAGATGACATATCCCTGGCCTCAAATTGTAGATTTTACAACACAGTCATCTGTTCTTCAGTATTAAAATGCAGCCTAGATATTTACTCAAATAACATACTTATTGCTTATTGAAACCACAAACTTATTTGGTGATCCCTGATGTTACCTGGCAATCTCATTCACGTGCCCTCTGAGTTCCCCCAAATCTTTTGCCTGCTCTTGTCTTCGCAGCACCACATATTAATACCTACTCTAAGGTGTTCATGAAAGAAAACATATGCCATTCATCAACACAAAATTCCTGCATGTGTGCTTTTGAGCACTGGAGAATTATGTGACGCTTTTCTTCCAGCCAACAAAAAGTTTCTGGCAAAAGATGTAGTTTCTTTCCCCGATGACACCATGTACTACTTCCTAATGTGCCTAGGATCTGGTTTGCATTATAGCCTTAAAAACTTCCAAAGCTCCTCTAAAACAGCGCACCAAAGACCAGTGCCAGCACCATCTTAACTGGAGTTCCCGGCTTTGGCCCTCTGCTACAGTAAATGTAGCAATTCAAACCATTTTCACAGCATCCACATGTTGGGAAAACTGAAACACAAAGCTGCCTGACTTCAAATCCCACACTGCCATTTTCAGAGCATACAGCACTTCATACATTTAGAATAAAGCCTTCCATCGACTTCAGTTGCAGCTCAAAGGGCCAAGTGCAATTGCAAATCAGATCCCAGATCTAAATGAGGTTTCAAGAACTCAAGGAACACACAGTTCATGCCCAGCTGTGAAAAGACAGATTTAAGAGATCATGATCACATAGCAATTCTGAAGCAAAGAATAAAAAAAAAAACCCAAAAGCGAGAAAAACTCCTTCAGCCTAATGCAGATTAACAACAATTAACATCTGGTAAAGCTATCAGGAACAAGAAATTTGATCTTATCACAGGAAGCACCATGCAATCTCAATGAAAGACAGTGCTGCCAATAATTTTAAATGTATGAAAGTAAGTCATAAGTGATTAGCCACGTGCAAGTTATTAGCCAAATGCTCTAATACTGCCATATTAAACTTGACTTAGCAGTCCATGCTGCAGGGAAGAGGGGAAAGAAACGAGCAACTCTGAGACAAAATGATTTGAAAATACAAATGCTACCTTAATAGATACTAGGGTCCTGCAAAGAGTATTGGATACTCATAATAAAAAATGCCATGAAATTCAAGCCAGGTGTGTAGAAAAAGGTGCTAGCTTTATCGAGACTGATGTGAAAAAAAAAGGGATGCACATTTTTGTAAACAAAAGCCTTTATTTGGGGTGGCAAGATCACTCAATCCGGAAAGAAAGTCTGTTCTTGAAACCTCATTTTCCTTCAATGATTGCTTTTAAAGGCAACAGAATCACAGTTAGAAAGGAAAGCTTTGCACACTGGCCTTTCAAGTGCATAACTACAGGGGAACTACTTACAGGAATAACAGCATAAACTGTATCTTTTGCAGAAAAATACTGATTCCAAATCTGTAGGAAACAAAAGAGATGAGATACAGTTAAAATCAAGGATCTAGCAGTAATATTAAATGTTTTAAAAAGAATACCATTTGTCAACTAACCTTTGTAAGCACTCTGGGGAGTCATTTTTGAATCAAGCCTGACTGACTTTCCTGCTAATGCAATACACTTCTCCTAACATTCCAGAGTACTTGTACCAAACAACAGACTTCAACTAAACACAAATAAGCAGCGGGCTCAGAGGTGGCTCAAGATTTACTAGCTATCAGGGGTGCTTCTTACATTTTTCCCAGCAACCACACTAATGATTTAATGATTTCTAGAGGGTTTGAGTTTTTGTGTGTTTGTTGGTTTGTTTTTTTTAATAAAGAACATACAAAACATTTTCAAAAGAAGACAAGACTTTGCATAATGCTCCTCTGTGTTCACAATCTTTTTCTTCACCACAGCAGGATAGCAATACCTACATAAAAGCTCAAAGTCCTTAGTAAATGCACAAGTACATGTAAAAGCCCAGAGTTCAGGACTTTTTCAGTTGCCCTTCTCCAGTCCTACATAACTGATGAGCATTGCCAGTAAAATGTTTAATCAATGAAACAGAGGAACGGGAAGGAAACTCCTGAGCTATCAAATCCACTCCCTGCTGTAACTGGTTGCACGCCATGCCCTGCAGAGCACATAACCACTTTTATAACGTTCTCAAGCTATCAGGAAAGCAGCTAGTTTTCTGCTAAGTCGTGCCAGAAGGGCCCTTCATATATGCTGTCCTCCTTAAATGATCATGCCTAGATGAAGATTCTTGGCATACAGTCTGATAAGGAAAAAAAAATAGCAGATCCAACTCAAGCTACATCAGAAATGTGCAACAGCCGTGACTTGTAACTAGATAAAAGGGAATACAGTGCAAAGCCAAGCAGATATTAGGGAGAATAACTTGATTCACACTGTTCTTCAAACAAACAAACAAACAGAACCACCCATCTCCTTCGTACTCTAACCAACTTTAGTATGAGTACATGGGCTCTCGAATGACAGATAATGCAAACAAAGGTACAAGGTGGCAAAAGCTTTTTTTCTTTTTATTCCTGCAAAACAGATGTAGCATAATCCACATGAGCTACGGCTAGGGTTTCCCTTTACCTGGCTTCAAACCTGACAGGAGCTTGCTGATGCCAATTCAACTGCTACACATTAAATGGCAACAGTAAGAATTACAACAGAGACAGTTTTTGAGTGATCAAGTCCAGATGTATTATTTATCAGGCAGGTACATCCTAGGTGATTTACCTATATAGAGAAAACTGTATCTTCTACTATTGATATGCATGTGAATGTGTTTTTCATAAATATACATCCATAGCCATGTTTTGTTTTTCAGTCTAAGTAAAATTTCCACCCTCACATGTAGATTGCTATTAAGCACGGATGTGGAACAAACTTTATTGCATTTAAATCCATCACCTGTTTAATCTCCTCTGCTGATTTTTCTTTCACCATCTCAACATTAAGAATCGAATCAAGCGTCTGCAAGAGAAAGCATAAGAATTTGGCATGATGACAGTCCTCTGATTCAAGTGAGAATCCAGAATGAATGGATGCAATTACGGAGAACAAAATCAAGCTGGAGCAACTTAATTCAATTTACAATGTGACTTAGCTCTCTGAATTGCGAAAGAAACTAGTAAATCATAAGTAGTAACACACTGAAAAGTGTATTTACACACTGAGGGAGAACAGAAGAGATCTGTCAGGACACAGAATATACTTTGCTCCAGTTGTGCAGACCCCTAGTGAAGCTGCAAAAGGAGCTGCAGCCTTTCCCCTTCAGCCATCTCAGACACAGGCTCTGTTGGCAGATTTGCACAGAAAGTTTGCCAAAATACAAGAATGCAAAAGAATAAAGCCATTCTCTTGTCCCTCTGCTGGCTGATCCTTGGAAATGCTCTAAAGGCAGCTTAACCCTTTCAGTTTATTACTGTCAGCATTCCATACAGATCCTTTAACAAGCAGGAACTTCCAAGATGTCAAGAGAGAAAGGACCGGAAAATAAAACAACAAGTTTTAAGATTTGAAAGTGATCCCAATAGTAAATGAGTACCTTATATTCAAATGCAGCCTCAGGAACATTAATTTTATCTCAAGAAGCTCTAGGCTGAAGCACTGATGGTATCAATACAAGCTAAATCTACATCCATGATTTGCCAGCAAGTCCTCTCCTAACACTTCGGTTCGTTTCCCTTACCTTATCTTTTGTGAAGCCTCCCTTTGATGTCTTTGTGCCCAAGCCTTCTGCCTAGAAGAAAACATTCTTCTTTAGTTTTTATAGCTGATGCTTTAATACCATTTATTTGCCTTCCCTTCCACGCATAACAACATGCCTGCTGACAAGATGTCCAGAGTATGAGCTCAAGTTTAAGAGACTTAGAGATTGCTGCAGTGCATTTTATTAAAATAAAATATTAAGAGAATAAGAAGGTAACTTAATGTGAATTATGAATTTCAAGATCAGAAAGGATTAAACCAAACTATTATGTATTTGGATCCAATATTATTGAACAGCTTGCTTTCATTCACTACAAAATAATAAATACAAGATCATGTCACTCCATCTGGCCAAACTAATCTGTAACTAATTAAACACTTAAATAAGGCCTCAAATGCAAAATTTACAGCCTAAAGTACAGCAAAACAATACACTGGAACACAGAATAATATTTTTAGCCACCAGAGAGAGAAATTCTGGGGCTCTTTATTAACAGGAATGCTGTACGTTTGTAGCATTACGCTGATCTTATATAAATGACATTATAGCTTTAATATACGTTAACTACAAAGAAAATTGGCCTTGCCTTTTCCTCCATACATTTGATAAATTCTCCTTGCTTGGAATATCCCACAGGCTGCTTTTTCACTTCATTTCTTTTTTCCATACGGGATTCAAACACGTCTGGACTGGATCTGAATCAGAAAAGGGACGATTACCAAAACCGGTAATGTGATTAACGTCATTTGGCCTTTTAAAATGTTTACTGTGGTTCTGATTTGTGTCTTTAACTTAGAATTTTAACTTCTGGTTAGTAAAACTATCTCTTACCAAGCTGAACCTTGACAGGGTTCAGCTGGGACCTGGGAGTCCTGGTGGACAAGCTGACCACGTAATGTGCCCTTGTGGCCAAGAAGGCCAATGGTCTCCCGGGGTGCATTAAAAAGAGCATGGCCACCAAGTCGAGGGAGGTCATCCTCCCCCTCTACTCTGCCCTAGTGAGGCCACAAGTGCTGTTCTGGGCTCCTCAGTTCAAGGACAGGGAACTACTGGAGAGAGTCCAGCTGAGGGCTACGAAGATGATCATGGGAACGGAGTATCTCTCCTACGAGGAAAAGCTGAGAGACCTGGGTCTGTTTAGCCTGGAGAAGACTGAGAGTGGATCTCATCCATGCTTATCAATATCTAAAGGGCAGGTGACAACAGGATGGGGTCAGACTCTTTTCAGTGGTGCCCGGCTACAGGCCAAGGGGCAACAGGCACAAACTGGAACACAGGAAATTACATCTCAACACGAGGAAAAACTCCTTTACTTTGAGGGCGCCACAGCAGTGGAACAGGCTGCCCAGAGAGGTGGTGGAGTCTCTCTCTCTGGAGATATTCCAAACCCACCTGGATGCGTTCCTGTCCGGCCTGCTCTAGGTGACCCTGCTTTGGCAGGAGGGTTGGACTGGATGATCTCTGAAGGTCCCCTCCAACCCCTACCATTCTGTGAACATGTTGGGATATGACTCTCTCACTGTCTTGACAGCGATATACGTGAATTTCCAATCTGCATCTGGCCTAAACCAATTTCCTCAGGAGGGCGCAAAGCTAAAAGTGACCACCCTCCTCCCAAAAAAACCCAGTAACTCCTTTTCCTCAAAAAGCAGCACACCCACACCTCCCCTGCTCCCTTCCTTCCCCTCAGGGGCCCGCCCCCGCCGCCATTCCCCTCAGGGCCCGGGTTCCCCCTCACCTCCTCAGCTCCTGGATCTTGTGCCGGTACTTCCCGTAGAAGGGGTTTTCCTCCAGCGCCGCCTCTCCCGACCCCGTCCCCGCCAGCTCCCGGCACGGCGGGGCCAGCAGCCCTAACGGGCGGAGAGCGTCTCGACTCCGCAGGGCCGCCCCCAGCCCCCAGGCCTGCAGCAGCGGCCCCGCCATGGCGCCCGCTCCCTCCGCCGCCGCCGCGCTCCGCCCGCCGCCCCGCCCCCGGAATGAAATTGCCGGAGCCGCGCACCGAAAAAAAAAAAAAAAAAAAAAAACAAACCAAAAAAACTTTTATTGAGAGATTTAAAAGTGGCGTTACATGGTAAAAGCCGCGCAGAGCCGTGGCTCGGACCCAGCGGGGCGGGGAAGGGTGATGCACGGCGCCTCGGACAGGCCGGGAACTGAAGGTACACAGTGGTCCCTAGGCGGGAGTCACCCAAAAAACCACAAGTACAGCCTGAAAGTGAACCCAAGAATCGCAGCATAACAGCAAGCCTCAGCTACAGCCTCCGCTGCCGCCCGCAGCCCCCGTAACGCGGCAGAGAGAGGATCTGGACAAGCGGATTTGCGACAACCATGGCTGTATGCCCTCTACCACCTGCAGCAGGAATAGAACATGGGGGAGGAAGCCCACCAACACCCAGCATGGATAAAGGCTTTGTAAAGCATGTGGGATGGAGACCAGCAGTGTAGCAGCACACTTGCAGGGATGGGACCAGTGCTCCCAGCCTGCGGCACACCAAGCAGCTACCCCAGCCAAAAAAGAATGACCACTGTACTTGGGGATGATTGGATTTTGTTAAATTGGTAGCACAAGTCCATCCTACAACTAGCACTGTACTGTGCTGCTGACATGCAAATTAAGCAGCACCACTGGAGAGCTGTGCCCCAGTGCTGGTTACTGGCCAGCTGGGCTCCTTGGCCACCAGCGGCTGGAGCGGCACACGTCACCTCTCGCCTTCTAAATGTAAAGCACACCGCAACACAATAAAACGCTAACAGATCCACACAGCAATACAATAATCCCTTAAATTTTTAGGTAAGTTAAACTCCGTACAAATCCAACTTCCAAAAATATTTTGCAAACTCTGGCATATGGCTATGATACAGTATGTACAAATAAAACACGAGAATGGTTACATTTTATTGCTAATTGGTTTTGGTTTGGTTTTTTTTTTTTTAATTTGGTTACAGACTTACACAGTAGTGTATAAAAGGGTGTGGGAAGTGGCAAGAAGCAAGGTGTTGGCTTCTTGTCCTCTCAAAAGCCAAGGTTGGTTGGTTTTGTTTTGTTCAAATACTGTATTTTCAAATGTCACATCAAAAGCATCACTATATTGGGTCACATCTGCATTACCCAAACAGGATAGAAGAGCAATGCTGAAAGAAGCCTAGGCAATGGGTAGAGGATTCCATTTTGTACATTCCTTCACTGATTCATACTTCCAGAATACAATTATTCATAAAACTATAAGCATCCAGTCCAAAGTTTTTTACATAAAAGTCAACAATTATGAACCAACTTCCACATAAACTGATGTTTCGGCAAGGTGGGCAACTTCACTAATCATGCAAAAAACACTCCCAAGAAGATCAGCAATATTTGTGAGCAAAATCATCCAGCTTGGCCCTTATGTAGCCTGCAAGAGAATCCCTTCTGCAAAAAGCATATTTTTTTTTTTTATGTTCCAGAAGGTTATAAATATGCTCTGTGTTTAGATCAGGTAGTATAAACAAACGCTGAAGTTCCTCCGCAGTAAGGAAACCTCACAAAGCACACATCAGTAGAGAACGCTGATGCGACTGCACGCTCCTGTCCTGCTTTTTATATCCTTCCATTGGTGACAACACAAAAGGTTAAGGTACCAAGAAGTGATCATGTTCACATTTGTCAGGAAACAGCCCACAAGTCTACTCTGGGCCTTCCCCACCTGCTTATGCTCCTCTTGACCAGAAGCTCTACTTGGGGCACTTCAACTGTAACCCCAACAACAGCGGATGGAAGAAACCAGCAGCACCAGCAATCCTGTTTAGAAGATGTCCAGGGACCAGTCAGCAAGACCTTCAGCACACCACTGATCATACCCAAGGCATGAACCCAGGTGCTACTCTGCAGGCTGCATTGTGGACTTTGACCTCTTAAGCATCTGTTAAAGTTATTTAATACTATGTTTTTAACAACAGATAGGCTTATCTCACAAAATGTAATCTGGACATTATACAGCAAAGCTAAAAGAATGCTGAAGTGAAAACCCAAGCACTTGGTAGGTACTTGCTCCTGTAGGCTCATGATATAAAAACTTTCAACTCTTCCTTCTAAAAATAAATCCTGCTATAGATGGGCATGATTTACCACCATTCATTCATGGTTATACTTAGTCAAAATTAAAAATTTAGCTGAAGCTCCTAATCGCCCCTTTTAGGCTCGGGCTCTCATTATAAACAGCTTACGACCAACACAGCCCCTGACACAAACTTCTCCTTAAATATGCATAATTTACTCTATCTCAAATATTTACAAGCAGAAGCAGCCCATCTTTACAAGACAGATTTCTTTCTGCTCTACATAAAGTGCAGCTCTCTAATTTAAGGCAAATTTCAGTGAAATATAAAACCATAGTTTTATTTTAGTATGTACACATTTTAAATTAAAAACAAGAACTCCCTTGAAAAGGAAAGAATGAGAGGAGTGTTTGGGAATTTTCTGGATTTTAACACAGTCCCAATATTATGTCCTATCAACTATAAATTTGTAGGGTTTTTTTTTCCCCCAATAAATGCAAATGAAAAAAGAGGTGGCAATGTGTACAGTAATTTAGCTCCAAAGATCAGTAAAACACCGGGAAAGTGCAGACATAGTTTTTCATGTCCCGTAGTTTCCTTTAGCTACAGTAGCATCCACCAATATCACATTTCTAAATGTATATCCTATACACCTAAAGCTAATCTCAGTTCTTGTAATGAGTATTTCTCATCTCCATCTGTGTCAAATTTCTTAAAGCTCTGCGACTCTTGGGCTGCAGAGCCAAGCAGCTTTTGAAGATCTTCATATGACAGTTTTCCATCAGCATCTTCAGTTGCTTTTTCAAACCATTTCTGAAGCTCTGCAAAGAGAACAAGGATTTAAAAAGTAGCTCCTTTAAGTACACAGGAATATCCTATAATCTGCTCTTCCAGTTTTACTGCACTATGTCTTACTACCTACTAATTAAATAAAGCCCCCAAATATGTGGTTTGCCTTCTGCACTGTCGCAAGCTCTCAGTAATGGTTTAGGAGAAAAAAGCATGAACATTTCTGGATTAAATTAAGATTAAATCTGAACAAAGTAATCCCTATTTCCGGCCACGACTAATAGCCCATTCTACAACCACAAACTGCATGCAGATGCAGTTATCCTCCACAAAAGCAAGCTCTGAATGACTGTTGCTATACCAACAGCACAGATGATATAAAGGGAAAAGTGTCTATTCATTTCCTGATGCAAAGCATTGCCCTTTCAGTAGCTGAAGAGACTGAACAGCAAGATCCAGAAACCATTCATTTGACCAGGCAGTGTTCTCTTAAAAAAAAAAAAGAAAAAACCACGAAACCATACACACTCACACCTACTTCAATTTCTTTCAGCACCCTAATTCTGTCCTTGACTTCTCTCTCAATCTCTGCGGCATTCAAAACAATTACAGTTCACATCCTATTTAAATCCCAGTTTCTTTTCTTTTACACACCAGTCCTTTATTTTAGTTTGTTGCGCTTTTTAATTATTTTAAAAAAATAAAGAGTCCTTAGTTCTTAAGCTTTTTAAAATTGACTTCACTTCTCCCAGAATGCCCAGACACACTATCATACTTCCAGTTACACTTACTGTGTCCTAAACATTTACATGAAATATTCAGAAAAAGAAAGGGTCAGCCTAGAATGGACATACCTTCGATGCTGGAAATTCCTGGTAAGGACAGATGTCTCAGCTGTCCATTACTCTCTGCGTTGTCATCAGCTGACCTTGAAGCCAGCCTTGAAAGGTCTGTGGGCTTTGCTGTAGTACTCAGACTACTTTCAACTGTTACAAAACAATTTCTATTAGTCTTACTAATTCCACGCAATTACAGTTAGCAGAAACAAAAAAAATAATCCAATAAAATTGATATTTTTTTTTTCCCCACAGATGCTGTATGGGATAAGAATGCTGCAAAATCATTTCAAGATACAGCAGTGTTGTCCCCTTTTACCAACGACTAGAAGAAGAGAAGGAAGGAAACTTTTTTGGACAGTTATACAGCTTTAATCTTTCATGCTGTAGTAGGAGATGTTTATTTGTAAACCCCATACAACGAATGACTTGAAAGTGCTTTCTACTTCCCAGCCTGAAAGCGCTGAACAAGCTTTATTTAGCAAATTACATCTGCCCACCTGGGTTGTTTTCACCTTGTCAATGCAGATATCAGCAAGGTCTAAACTTCCAAGTTGCTGCTTAGCAAATTAACAACAAGTACATTTCTACTGTAATGAAGTATTTCAAATCTTATCTTCAGCACTACCAGAATATACACAGCAGAAGTGCAGAACTGAGACAAGTCAGAGACACAGACCATTCCTCTGTTACACTTCAGATTTTGAAAAAGTAAAAATAGATGTTACTGTGTATAAATTTCTACAGGCAAATGACCTTATACCTTTCCAATACAAGCTACTGATGCATGTGAATCCTGCTATTCACATGGAAAGTCACCTTCAAGCTTTTGTAGTCATATGTAGTTTTCTGTTTTAGAACCATGAGTTTTCTACCACTTTAACTGAAGTAATCTTCACCAAAATCTTAAGGAACAGTCTAAATTATGCACCTTCATTAGCTATTCTTTGAATTACACAGGGAACCTTCAGGTTTATGGATTACTATTGTATGACATTCTTACCATTCTTTGATGTCTCAATGGGTCTGTCATTTTCTGGCTTGCTTGTGAGAGCACTGATCAGCTGAAGCTTCTCTCTTAGTTTTGATACCTGAGAATCTCTAGTTCCTGTTTCCTGCACATGTAGAAAAAAAAAAAAGAAAAATCTTAAAAAGCACCCCTTCAGTAGGGGAGAAAATCAGGAAAAGAAGTAATTTAAAAATATGTAAGTACTTTTGGGTGACTTGGAAGTCTCCAGGGTAAATCAAGTTTAAAATGATAAACGAGAATTAAAAATAAATAAAATTTTAAGGTCTACAGAAAGATCTAAGGAATAAATTCACATGGTCTGTAGGAAACAGTAGAATCAATACCTCAACCTGAAAAGTAGGCAACTATTTTGCAGACACCAATTTCAAAAGAATCTGACATTTAATTGCCGTATTTCTTACATGAGCAACACTGCAAAATTGTAATATAAAACAGTCAAACACACTTGGAGCGAACACTTATACATTAATTAAATTGCATAATTGTTTCAAATGTTTGCCTGCAGTCCTGACTACCTTAGCGCAGGAGTCACTGTATCTGTGCCAACATAAAACCACTGCATTTATTAATATGGAGCATCTTTGTTCTTTTAATGAGTAGGTTCCAGATGATGGGTTGAATTTGCATCAAGCCAAGCCTAGAACTCACAGTCTAGCCAGTCCACTCACCTGCCTGCTTTCCAGAAGATGGAAACTAACCTCAGCAGAGCTGCCTCTTATCCCCAGCCCACAATTTGGCCATTCAGTCTGTTAAACTCGCTCACAGCCAGCCATCACATCGTTACTGAGAAGTGGCTTTCATCGTTTCCTAGACTACATTAGTGCAAAGTTTCTCTAATTCAACCCAAGAAAGTTTTTAAACCAGGATAAATGCCATAACCCCATTTGCAGTGTGAAGCCACGACAGCTGGGTGAGCTTTGCCAAGAGCACGGCAAAGGGCACTCCAATGAGCTGGCTGCCAGAGGCCTCTCTTCCATCGGACCATGCTCTGAACCTCCCCAGATTCTTTCAGCTGCAGGGAAGGATATTACAGCAGCTCTGCTATGTTATCCTATATGTAGTCAAAATGGCAAGACTTTAATCTATTACAACTTTTCTTCCATCTTAATTGACTTCCTGTCCCCAAAATGGGGTGGTTAAGATGTCCTTCTACTTTGGACTTCTTTTAAAAGAAACTTGACCAGATTAGCCTGCTTGCAGACTTTCCTCAATTAAGTCTCACTTAAAACACAATTATAAAGACAATGACAGGCTCTACTAATCCTGTGTAATTTATGTTTCCTTACTTTACCTTCAGCTCTTTATTTGAATGAGTTTCATTATCTAGTTGATCTTCATTTTCCACTCTTCGAGAGGTAGCTGCATCGTTCCCCTACAAGAAAAATGGAGGGCAGCCAAGTTTATTCGTGTTCTTATTATTTTATACAACAGAGTTTCTTTCCTTCAAATTTGGCAGGCATGAAGCAGGAAAAACACAGGACAAATACATGCTAGAATGAAAATGAAGACAGTGCGTTATGTAGTTTACCACAAGAAGGTCAGCATGTTCCTTATTCCTAAACATACAGAGCACATTCTCAGAGACTGGCCCCGGTATGGCATACAAAAAGCACTGGAAGGACTTATGAACGTATTTAGTATTAATTTTTATTAATTTTATTTTTAAGCATTTAAGCACTGGTGAACAATCCAGAGGCCCACCTAACTCCTAAGTGGTTTTAACAGACCCATGCCAGAGCGCCTTCCTAAAACATAGTTAAAGAGGTTTGTGAATCCCATCCCATTAAGCAGCCACCCGAGTCTTAAATGTCACAGTGTTTTGGACATTTTTCTGTAGATTCTGCAGGGAAGAAGTGACTACTTCAGAGATACTCTTAATGTTGGTTATCCATTCAGAAATATAGAACAAATTCCAGCCTTTTAAAATTAAATTCTAAGTGTCTCAAGTTTCATTCTGACATCTTTGGTTAGGTTTGAAAAGCTGTATCTGTAGCTTATAGAAAGTATTGAAACTACTCGCCTGAGTAGACACCCGTAGTCATCAAATACTTACCACGCTGGTAGACAAGTTCTCTCTTTTGTCCGGATTATTCACAGCAAGGGGAGAGTTTTCTAACAGCATAACCCCCTGGCTAAGGTTATTAATGGCTGAATCCACATTTAGAAGCTTAAGGTCATTCAACTTTTGGTACGCCACTACGGTATTATTTAGCTCTTCCAAAGCTGCACGCAGTGACTGGCTTTCCTGAAATATAAAACCAGCATGTGTCAGTTTACTCAACCTCTACAGAGCTCTTGCTATTAACAGCATGGTGACTGACCCAGTTTAACTGGGCAGACTTCAGACTGGCTCTCCACCGGCACAGTTGGAAACATCCAACTGGAAGCTTCCAGAAAGTTATTCCAGCTTTCAAAGGTTGAAACAGAGATTCTTTCTCAGGGCTAACCTCTTTGTTGCTAATGGAATCACTTCAGCTGTGCCAGCAAACACAGAAAGCCCATTCATCTAATTTTCCAGGGCAAGCTTAGTCACCATACCAACTATTTTTCCCCAGAAAGCATGTATTAGGAATATTTATACACAAGATGAAGTTTTGAGGAAGATATCAACTGTACCAAATGTAAATAAATGCAGTCATTCCATTCAGCTGAACACCCACACATCATCCTTTTTTTTTTTTTGGTTGCTGAATCCCTGCTTTCCACACCTCATGACTCGATATGCGCCACTCCCAAACTTGTTCAGATTGGCAAGTACCTGCCACAAAATCCATTCCATAAAAATCCTTTAACTCATTTCCATTTGCATGAGCAAAGTACACCTACAATTTTTTGGATATTCATTTCAGTGTTTTTACTCCTCACCCAGTCAGAACAAAAAAAGTACTCTTAGACCAAGGTACCTTCCTGTTTGCACATACACAGGAAAAAACTACAGCAAAATTACCTTCTGTTTTGTTTTGAAGGATGCTATCTACATTGTCTTGATAAAAAACATAATTTTTTGTACACTACAGTACTGCAAAACACACAAAAAAGTTAGGTATCAGTGATACTTGTACCAATATTCCTTATGCAAGGGAGAAAAATACCTTTTTGCAATTTTCTGTCTGATTTCTCTCAGTCCTTGGCATCACAGTGGAGGGAAGTGAAGGTATATGTTTTAAATCCTTCTAAGAAAAGAAGTAGCAAATTATGTTACCAAATGCCTGTAAAAAAAACACTAAGCTTTTAATAACTGGCAGGCTGCAGCTAAGGATGTTTTGCTACAATTATAATCACTCATGTCTGTTGTGCATGCATTATTTTAACTAGGCTAATACAGAGTTTTCTCTTTCAAACACATAAGGTTCAAATTTATTTTACTTAAACGCTCCTAATTAGCTGTTCTCCCTTTAATGAAGTATTATGATACACATTTCACTGCTATCATACACACTGCCATATCTGCAATGCTTTCACAGTATCCACTGACTGAATCAAGTTTTATAGTATATCTGATTTAGACTTTAACTGCAAGTATTCTTATTACAAGTATTGCAGTCCAGCAGAAAAACTTTAATGATTGGCTCTGTTAACCCCAAGCAAGAGGTCAGTATAAATACAGTGAGTAGTTTCTGATACAGATGGTCAGTAATTCCACCCTTAATTCAACCAACGACCTCTATCACTTCCACCATCCCCAATCCTAAAACAGTACAGTTACCATAAGCATCACCCAGCAGCAGGTAGTCCCAAGGCTTCACATCTGTGTAGTAGGAAGCAAAAATCTGCAGGATAATAGGGACCTACAATTCTGGCTCGAGAAATACTTGGCACCATACAGGAGATGCCACACAGGGATTGAAGATTAGCTTATTAATGTACCAACCAGCAACTACTGAAACTTCAAAAGTATTTTGAAGGCATAAGGCAGAACTCCACACAGTTCTTAAACTTGCTTCATACTAGGCAGGTAACCACTAAAATGCAGTGTTACATCAGTACATTTTCTTACCACGTCATTCTGGAGTATTTCTGTGGATTTCTTGTATTCTTCAATAGCTGTCTGTATATTTTCAACATCATGAGAAACACTGGTAAGCGTGCTACCTATGTTCGCCACAGTCTGGAATAAAGAAAATGACAAAAGTCTCAGCCTTCAAACTGCACTGTCCCAAAGTTTCAATCTGCTAAAGACGATGCTTTGTTAGTGAAGTCGCAGGCAGACTGCCACAAAAATATGCACATGAATTTGAAGTATTCAGAACTTTCTTTGCAGACAAAACTGCAAATTATACCTATTGCATCTCCAGGCCAATATGCAAAGACACACACTACACCATGAGAGCTTATGCTAGATAACCAAAATTACGCATTTGCTACTCCCACTCCCAAAACAATACAAACCTTCTGGCATTGATTAAAAAAAAATAATAATAATCCTTATGTGAAGACATCTTACCTCCTCTCTACATGGAGTATCTGTATTGAATACAAGGATGCCGACATCACCAATTTATCCTGCCTTAATTGTCTTTCAGGGCTACCCATCAGACACATCACACACTGCTAAACTAGTCTGCCAAAGATTGCAGATTAGATTTTCAAGCAAGTATTCCCTTTTTTAAAATGAAAGAATAGCTCTGAAGCAGCAGGAAAGCCCCCGTGAATTCTGCAGGAACAGCCAGCGTGCTCTGACAGCCGCCTTTGCTTCTGACTGCTCCCACCTCATCCTTCCCTTGCCTTCACTGGTGTGAACTCCCCCTACCCTCAGCTCCAACTTGAGAAAGTAACTATTCTGTAAAGCTGCGCTGGTGTTTTAGCAGCTGACAGCACAGCACCCATCAGGGTCAGACTGCCAGCTAGGACATCCAGAAACACTAGTAGAAGTTACAGTAATGGGACAGAGCACGCCCCTACACTTCTCATTCCGTTTTTAATACTTTCTTCAATCATTAAAGCAAACAGAACCCATCTAGAACTCCCCTTTTTCTATGACCCTATGATGCTCCTAAGGCACTGAAGTGACCCTCTAACTAGCCAGACTATATTCCAACGAAATCCACACAAATCTTCCTCCAGCATTTCATTTTGCAAGCCTGAACGCAAGTTTACTAAGAAATCCCTCTGTCCTGGAGGGCCTCAGGTCACCTTCAGCACCTTTCATCAGGCTGAACAAAAGCCACTGTCCAGGAGGAACTCCCTCAGTAATCCTTCAGGACTCTAACACCAGTTAGAGTGTTAAGAAAATCAAAATGCTCTTCTAAGAATAGCAGCCTTTTCACAGAATCATAGAATCACTTAGGTTGGAAAGGACCTTTAAGATCATCAAGTCCAAACATCACTGCAAAGTCCACCGCTAGACTACGTCCCTAGGTGCCACATCTACACATGTTTTGAATGCCTCCAGGAACGGCAACTCAACCGCTTCCCTGGGCAGCCTGTTTCAATGCTTGACAACCCTTTCAGTGAAGAACATTTTCTTAATATCCAATCTAAACCTCCCCTGGCACAGCTTGAGGCCGTTTCCTCTTGTCACCTGGGAGAAGAGACCAACCCTCACCTCACTACACCCTCCTTTCAGGCAGTTGTAGAGAGCGATAAGGTCTCCCCTCAGCCTCCTTTTCTCCAGGCAAAACAACCCCAGCTCCCCTCAGCCGCTTCTCGTAANGGCCTCGGCCCGTCAATCCAGCCTGTCCAGATCACTCTTTAAGGCCTTCCTACCCTCAAGCAGATCAACACTCCTGCCCAACTTGGTGTAATCTGCAAACTGACTAAGGGTGCACTCAATCCCCTCATCCAGATCATTGATAAAGATATTAAGTGGAGCCAGCCCCAGTATTGAGCCCTGGGGAACACCACTTGTGACCGGCCACCAACTGGATTTAACTCCGTTCACCACCACTCTTTGGGCCTTGCCATCCAGCCAGTTTCTTACCCAGCAAAGTGTACACTCATCCAAGCCATGAGCAGCCAGTTTCTCCAGGAGAATACTGTGGGAAACTGTGTCAAAGGCTTTACGAAAGTCTAGGTAGACAACATCCACTTGTCTCTCTCCAATTTCCCTCGTCCACTAAGCGGGTCACCTTGTCATAGAAGATCAGGTTAGTCAAGCAGGACCTGCCTTTCATGAACCCATGCTGACTAGGCCTCATCACCCAGTTGTCCTGTACACACCACATGGTGGCACTCAAGATGATCTGCTCCATAACCTTTCCCACCAGCAAGGTCAGACTGACAGGCCTGTAGCTTCCCGGATCCTCCTTCCAGCCCTTCTTGTAGATAGGCATCACATTTGCTAACCTCCAGCCAACTGGGACTTCCCCAGTTAGCCAAGACTGCTGATAAATGATTTCTTCCAAGAAAGGCAGGTAATTCCAAAGACAGATGGCTGCAATGGACCACTGAGCAGGAGACTTTTCATCAGGGCTATCAAAAGCCAGGCTACCCACTTACACCCACTGAAGTTCTCCCATGCGACAGGAGGTAGTGCAACATGCACATAGAGGTCAAAAAGAAGCCCAAGTCTCGACAACTATCACTTCTCATTAACGTGACACTTACAAACCATTAAAACTATTGTATTTAAACCTCAGAATAGTTTTTTTATACACTCAACACCTCACAATATACCTCCTGGAAGGATTCCAGCTCTGGTTTTATTAAATCAACCTTCCAAAACATAAATGCAAGCAAGATGGCATCAAGAGAGCAGTGGAAACAGATGCCACATCTACCACTCTACTTAGACGCAACAGCAGAGACTGGAAAGAACTCTAAAGTTCCCAAGATCTTTGGTTTTCATGAAGTGTGACCAAGGATGGACTTATTTCAACATGAAAAATCCTTGCTGTTCAGCACATCACTGCAAGTTCAAACCTGTCAGCCCTAACGCTTTGTCCTGACAGTACTGAGGGCACCAAGACAACGGCAAGGTTTTTCTGTATTTTTTTTTTATATATATACATATATAAAAAAAATAAAGTAGGTGCAGGTTCCAGGCTACATATTGCCTTAAAACTTACTTCTGATATGACACAGTGAAAATCCAACATGCTCCTAACAGCAAATTAGAAGCTTAGGAAATAGCTTTGTACTCCTCCCAAAAGAAATCCTAGCAGCCTGATCAGCAAAACCACACTAATTGCTTTGCATATGACTAGCTCATTGATTATACAGTAATTTTGAAGGGGTAGGAAATTAGAAGTGGAAACCCATAAAAGCCACAAGGACTGGACTGACATTAGGTGTTAGCGCAATATGAATGTTTATTGCTAAATAAACAGAACTGCCATGGAAGAGCCGTGGAAGTTTCAACACGCCATTCTTTTTAACAAAATAAACAGGACGGTTCCTTGGTAAAGAATGCTCAGCTAAGGCACACTGTAAGACACTGTATTAACTTTAGAAGAACTTTAACACTTCAGAAGAAAGTTTGTGTCGCCCGGTAGGGCCCATCTTTCAAGGGATTGTCAGAAAACCATCCCAGTACAATTCACATGTTGCTGTGCACGTACTGAACACCAAGAAAGCTGCCATGCTAATGTTCCAGGCCCACAGCTTCCAGGTGAGACCCCTGCCTGCCTCAAGACGGTAAATACAGAGTCAGATGTAGAACTCTATACTGCTCAAGAAGAGGGTGTTTTCCATAAAGCAACCCATTTTCTTTTCCAATTAAAAAAGCTAAACAAACCACCTATTTGCAAGCAGAGTTGTAAAACTGCATACTTTTTGCAAGTGTCTTAAATAAAATTAAGATTAGCAACTTGAAGGAAAGCAACTAGAAAGATCAGCTCCGAGGTAAAGAAGTGACATAATACAAACAAATGCATCTCCAGAAAGGGACAAAAAAGGCCTTCAATTTTTTTTTTTTTTTTACCTGCCACACATTATTGTAGGACCGTACAATATCAAGTATATGAAGTCCAATTTAAAAACAAGAGAAGCAAGTATTCTTCACATGCAATTCAGGTAACTCCTGTTGTCACTGCTGTCCCCAAGAGCCCAGCTGCAGCTTAGCAGCACAAACCGCGTTTAGCAATAGCCACGTTTACAGTACTTGCCTTCTCTAGTTTCTCTACTGTGACAGGAAGAGAAATCAGATCAGAAGCAGACTTTATGTTGTTTTTGAGATGATTTACTGTTGAGGTCAATAGCGATATCTAAATAAATAAAAAAAAAGGAATGTTTAGATTTAGTCAACACAATCCTGATTCTGACATTCCCCAGTACTAATGACATAATTTGTAACATTAAAACATAAAGCAAGACAAAATTGTAGATGTTTACACACACAGAACACCCCTGTCTCTAGGTCAGAATGCTTGGCTACGTTAAAAACACTCTGCCTCTTGCAACAGAAGCAAGATTTTTTTTTTTTAAAACTGAATAAAAGCCATAGAAGCCCCTTCTTTTCAATGAGGTACACTCTGCCCATTTTACATTCATCCCCTTAGAGGGAGGCTGTTACCCAAGAAAGATATAAGAAATTGTGCAAGAAGCCCTTATGCAGAGAAAAGAGTCATCCCTTCTCTATTTAGTAATCAAACCTGCCTGGCAAAACCCAGCAAAGCCGTGCAACTTCTCTAGCTGAGTGACAGGCAAAGAAGTTACACTTACTACCCAAACCTTCTGCCACAAAAGTGTAACACTGACGATCTAGGTACAGCAGGTTGGCTCCATTTCTGACAACTGTTTGACTCAGACAGCAAGTTATTCAGTGTGCCTTCAAGATTATTTGTTCATTCCAGCTGAGAGGTTGTAAAATAAATTAAAACCAACTACATGCTGGTCATTAACTGCTAACGCTGTCACTTTAAGATCAATTTGTAGCTAGCAGTAGTCAAAATGAAGATAAAAAAATTTCTTCTCACATTTGACAACACGAAAGTAGAGCATATAAAACCCACTTCTTTCTGGATTTATAAAAAAAACCAGTTGTTTCACAATCTAAGGAAATGGGCAAGATCCTAATTTTACATTAGGCCAACGCTGATCAGCTTGCAGACTCCCTGATTCCACAGCTGTGGATATTGGCTGAAATAATTCCCAGCAGCACATCCCAACAATTCATAGAAAAAAAACAGTAACTAAATCTTGATCCCCAGAAGAGCTGGCTCAGACTGTAAACAGACCCCAAAGTAACTTGAGGGCCTGCAAGAACCACGTGCAAGTATCTTTAATGCCCAGGTGCAGAAGATATATTTTGAAAGTCCAATGAAGCACCTAAATATCTGTGGATAATGCATACTGTCAGATGCCAAAGAAAGCAAGGTAAATTTTCAAATATATTTAGGTGCCCCATTAAGCACTTAACCACTGCATGGGACTGAAGAAAAACCGATCTGAGCAGGCACTTCAGTACTCTTAAAAATCAAACCCAAAGCACTAGCATCAGGGAGGGTTCCCCACACCCACCTCCTGATACCACGACCTCTGGGCAGCTCTGAACTTTTACCCTCCAAGGCAAGAATTTGAATGAGAGCCTTGCCAGATGCTTTGTTTGAAGCACGAGTTAATACAGCAGCTGAGGAAACAGCTTTCTGTTAAGTGGCTTAGTTGTAGCCACGTAAACAGAGGTAAGATTTACACTCACTCAGATTCCAAGTGTGTATTAACAGATTTTATATTCACGAGACACCAGTACTTCATTTCTAGCAGCGTGAACTTGCACTGATTCGGCTATCTCTTTTCCATGCTTATGAGAAGTTTGCAGACACTCTCAGAAATCTGAAATGTCACATCTCTCATCATAAACATCACGATTATTTGTCAGGAAAATTAAGAACTGCACAGTTCTCAGGTTCTTTTAAGTTCTGCCTGAAGTCTTTTCACCAGTTGCGTAATTTCTTCTGTTTGTGATCAGTCTCCAGTCCATCTGGATGCTCAAACTTTTTTTGCTTGTTTAATAATGAGTCTTGTACTCCATTTTAACTTTAAAATAAAAGCTTACCATATGGGCACAGAAGTCCTTAGATAAAAGCTCAGCACTGCACTTAAAATTAATTCTGCAAAAATAAATTTGAATTGAATATTTTATTATTTTTCAAAACCAAGCACTGATCCCTCTCACCTGTTTGTTGATCTCTGTGATATTTATCCAAATTTTACTTAGCCCCAGTTCTCCAGTCTCAATTTGTTCTAGTTGCTTTTGCTTCTGCACCAAATCTTCATTCAGTTTAGGAATTTCTTGGAATGATGTCTTTTGATTAGATTCCACTGGAAAAAAAAAATTAAATTTGCTTTTTTAAAAAAACCACAAAAATCCAGGTAAACAATGTTGAAAGGCAAAAAAACAAATTACAAGCAGCAACATCTACAGCAGTGAAAGAAGGCAATAACAGTTTCTACATATGGGTTTATTGCCAATTCAGAATTCAGTGTTTGTTCAGAATGACAGCTCTTTTTTGTTTTCAGAGTACTAATGTCTGCAAAGAGAACCCAGAGAGACCATATTGCAATAGTACTGTCATTCAGGCAAGCCTCAGCAGGTCTTTATTTAGTACAATTATTTTACATTACTTTCACAGAGGGACATGAAATGGTAATGGGACTGTAAATAAGAACTGCCAACAGCACGAGGGCAAAGCAGGCACGTGAAATGAACTTCAGTGCCCTTTTCAAGCCTGCAAAGGGGCTGCTGACGATGAAGTGAATTCCAAAGAGATTAACATGATTACAGCTGTTGCATGTGACAGAAAGACAACTGGAAAAAATGTATAAGCTCACACACTAGCATCTGTTGGTAAACAAATCAGTAAACAAGTCCTTGGAAATAAAGTCAGTTATTACTGCAATTAATACTTCAGGAAGAGGGAAACTTGCAGCGCAAACCAATTCAAGCAAGCCTCAGAAATGCAGCTCTTCCAGGTCTGCAGTGACTAAGCTGTTTAGCTGCAAGCGCTGTTAGGCAATCCTAAATCCCTAGGTTTGGAAAACAAATAAGCAAAGGTTTTGAGACAGAGATGACAGCATTCTCCAAAACCTGCACCTCCACCCTGTAAGGCATCACCGGAATGCTCCACAACAAGCTGCCACCGTTCACACCACAGACCACCAAGAGCAGTGGGACCTACGCAGTACGTAGCTGGCAGCTCCCAGAACAGATTTCCTTGTGTGACCCATCCAGTTAAAAGGGGAAGCCTTCGGGAGTGCTTCATGCCCGTGGAGTGGATGCCCGAATACACACAACTGGAAAGCCTTGCATCTTCAAAAACCTACTTCACTTTTCTTGAGGCAAGTCCTAAAAGTCATTTCTAGGTACAGAGTAATCTGCATTGATCACTCAAGATCCAAATATTTCAGCCAAAACAGACAGAGAGCTGTGTGTTTGACACAAGCAGTTCACCCTAAATCTGATGTTTCAGAGGCTCTCGTAGACAAAGTATGCTCTGTTTTGCCGGTCTCACTCTGTACAGTGAGGCCCCACTTAACTTTCCTAGACCTGCAAAAAACTCCTAAGTGCCACATGCATTCTTACCATCATTACTAACAACGAAAGGGAAACACTACAATAACTTTCCCCTACCGCAAACATACTAGATGCAAGATGTCTTATTTTTAAAATGCACTCATACCATACCCAGTTTGTTCAAAGGATGGCAGAACATTAACAAATACCACCACAGGAATCTGCTCTGGATGAAGATTCAGCGGGGGAAGACTCTTTTTCCAAACCTGCTGTAGGACAGACAGATGCCATGCCATTGTTTCCCCATCCACCCATCCATCTCACCAAAGCACAATGTTACCTTTTGGAACTAGGTTATTCTTGCCTTTTTTTTAATTGTTGTTTTTAATGCTGTGCCTCATTATAAGACTCACATCCAGCTTTTAGGCATGTTATTACAGTGGCAAGGAAATCCCAGAGTATTTTATCACTAGACCAACTATTAAACACACAGCTTTTCCATCAGAGCTATTAAAGAGAAAACAAGCACATCTGTAACTGCCAGACAGTAAGCTCAGAGAGAGCAACTGCTTTAACAAAGAGGTCCGTGTAGAACAGGAACGATGAAACTTAACTACACCAAAGCCAACAAATGTTGTCATCGTGCAAAACTTTTACTGCCAGTATGTACTTAAAGCAAACCAGCCCCCGAAGAGCGGCAGTCAGCTTACCTAGAACACAGAAACAGCTACTGCAGAGCTGTCCGGTACCCTCACAGCCACCAAGCAGCGTCTGTAACTAAAGGTATCCTCTGTAACTGGTTACGGACACCAGTTACGGCTAACTTCCAGAGTTCAGTATCAGTTAATATAAAAGCACATCTATCAGCAACGCTTTCTCTCACTCCCAGCCAGCCAGCCAGTTCCACCTTGACAGACAACTCCCCATCTCACAGCAGTTACACACCCAAACAGGAAGTTCTAAACACCAACAGCAAAGAATTTCTACACACATTTCCTCAATGCTTCTTTTAACATAAGCAAACCAAGTCCTCTGCTTACCTCCAGCCCCAGCAGCCTCCTAATTTTTTAACTGATTTCACCAGCCTTATTTTTAAGGCCACCTTCATGTCCTGGGCACAAAAATTCTAACACGAAGACCAGAGTTACAGGACAAAACCCACAGTCAACAACGGTGCTGCTCAAGCAAAACGTAACTACTCAGCTTTCCTGAAACAGATAGAGACTACCTGAACGCTCAAGCTTCACTCTCTTCTGCTCCGTTCACACAGCTCCTCAGCTTATCCTTGGCTTTTTCGATATATAGAGTTTTAAATGCTACTAAAATAAGGCACCAAAACATATCTTGAGCACCCAGAGGTGCAGAGAACTGAGAGCACGTTACACGCACATCTCACTACAGTACAGAAGCTGTAATATTGAACTCTTACATGCACAGGGAAAACCCGACACCTACAAGCAAAATGCTTCACATTAACTCCATACTTCAAAGTATTAAAGATGATGTAACTCCATGCCATATGCAACACAACATGAAAGTTGAACAAGAACAGGGCAGTGCAAGCAAGATAAACATTCAGAGGATATGAAAAAAAACACAGTACCAAAGCAACATTCAAATTGCAGGAACGCCACAGCAAGTATTAGAGGTTTTTAAAAGAGCTCAGACAAGAACATTGTTTTCCTTTTTTTTTTTTTTAATTTTGAAGACATGCATCAAAATCCCCTACACTGCTTTTACACAGCTGATCAGAACTTTTTCTTTCTAAACAGGGGCTTCCTTCGCAAGACAGCGCTCTCAAGACCAAAGTGAGGAATTTTAGAAATGTATGCACAAGCAACTACAGGCCCACCTAATCCAGCGCCCCTGCTCCTCAGGAGAAACAGAGCAGGCAAAAATATTTAACGTTTGCCTTAGATTCGCCCAGCCTCCGAGTGTTTTTGGCTCAGATGACTCCTCAATTCAAGGGCAGTTTTTCTACTCAGTACTTTAAAACTTGAATAAGCAGGTAAGCAACTAAAGCTCTTCACACTACACAAATGTGAAATATACAGTTAACGTTTGTACTTACTAGTTCGAAACTTCTCCTTTATTGCGTCCAGATCCTCCTTGAGAGCCACCTGCATCCAGACCAAGCCAACACATGCTACCACACAAGCGGCAAGAATGACAAACGCGCATAACGGGTAACAGAATTTGCAGCATCGTAGATAGTCTCCCCTGGGTAAAAAAAAGATAAAAGATGGCAAATATTCAACGGTACCTAGAAAACGTTTATTTTAAATGCTGATCTATCAAAGTAAGGGACAGTACTGAACAGCACACAAGTTTTGCCTGACAAGAATCAGGGAAGAGCTTTTCCAAGGATAAATAAGGCTATACAGTGAGATCAGGGCTATTACTCCCTGTTCAGTTCATCCTCAGGAGGCATATGTGGCACATTTAAGAGCAGCTGTCAGGTTTCTCTTACTAAAATTTCCTGCTCTGCTCACATAAACTTATGTTAGGAACATCTGCTTGATAGCTTGGAAAGCAGGCTTCACAGAAGCGTACTGCCAAAATGTTACGACAAGTACTCCTAGATTATCCTCAACTGCAAAAGCCTAAGTTTCCCTGCAACGTGCCTTTTTTAAGTTATTCTTAGAGGTCTATTAATAACACTGTTACTTAACTGAAAAGCATGTTGGCAAAAAGCATGTCACATCCGTGACAAAACCAGCACCTCGTCAACTCGCAGGTACAGGACTGTGCCACGCCGAGCAGACAGGGACAACAGCACCCAACATTTCAAGCAACTGACCCCCAGCTGCCCTAAGGCCTTGAGCTGCTGTGAGCATAAAATAGTGTAAAAAAACCCAAACAAACAACAACAACAAAAAACAACAAGAAGAAAAAAGCCTAACGATGGTTCGGATTTACTTCTACCCCCAGCTAGGTGACCTGTTGAGCCAGACACACGCCAGACACACTCAGCACAGCTCCAGCTCCTTCCTGGCATCCCCACCGGCCCCGCAGCTGACCCGCTGGAGGCCCCGCAGCCCGGCGGCCCCGGGGACTCACTTGCCGCAGCGGCCCCGCGCCCCGGCCGCCGAGAACTCGTCCTCCTCGGAGCTGGACTCGGAGTCGGAGGCGGGCGGCTCGGTGCGCAGCAGCCGGTGGCCGGAGCCCTTCTTGGCGGGCTTCTTCCTGCGGCCGTCGGCNCCGCCACCCGTCCCGCCCGCGCCATGGCTGCTGCCGGCCCCGCCACTGCCCGCCCCCTCCACCTGCCAGCAAGCCGCGCTCCCATTGGGCGGCTCTGGACCGCCCCTCTCCGGGCTTAAAGGCCTAGGCGCGTCCTCCGCGGAAGCCGGGAAACGCGCGGAGGAGCCGCGGGTTCAAGTCCCGCCCCCGGCGGGTGGGAGGGGTGGTGAAGGAAGCGGCCGAGCGGAGGGGGCACAACTCGGCCGGTGCCTCCCTCCGCGGCTACACCCTGCCCCCTTCCCCTCGCCCATCGGGCTCGGCAGGGGTCCTCGCTCCCAGTTTTCCCGATTTTCCCAGTTTTCCCCCGGTGGCAGCGCCCAGGCCAGCAGCCGGGTCTGGGAGGGAGGAATGTGAACGCCCCCCGAGCCGTGCCGGGGCATCTCGGGGTGGGCACAGGCAGGGGAACGGCGGGGCGGGCAGGGACCAGGCGATGCTCGGCACCTCGCCCTCCCTCCGCCGGGCCGGCAGCGCTTTTCCTCTATCCTCAGCCCGCATCCCGGCGGGCTCCGCCGAGGTGCGGAGCCGGCAGCAGCTCTCATCCCTTTTCCGCCGGCGAGCGGTGCCTTCCCCCAGCCCCCGCGGGATGCTCTCCCTCCCCAACAAACGCTGTCGTGATTTGGCAGGCGCTCGGACTCTGAACCTGCCTCTCCGCCCTGCATTGGCTGAGGGCGACCGGTGCCGGGCGGTGACACCGGCCTTCGCCTGAGCCCGGCGGCCAGTGGCTGCCGTCGCCGGGGTGGGGGATGAAGCTCTCCTGGCTGGGGGTGGATGTCTCCCGGGTGCTGCACTTGGCNCGGCCACCCGACCCACTGGCTCTTCGGCCACGTCCATGAGGTAGGGCGAGAGACGGGGAGGCTCTGCCGGGGGGGACGGAGGGAGCCCGGGGAGCGGTTTCCCCGAGCAGCAGCGGGGGATGATGCTGGTGGGACCCGTCAGGGAATGATGCTGGTGGGACTCGGAGGGGGGAATGATACTGGTAGGACCTGTCCTCGCAGTATGGGAGAATTGCTTCTCATAGTCCCCTGGGGTGAAAGGGAAAGGCGGGCATCCTTTTTCCCAGCCATCCAAACCGCTTTCTCTGTTTGTGACGCCCATAGAACGGCACACGCTGGCTGCTGCGAAATGCTCGGTGGAAAAAGGTGGCAGGTGGCTCACGGATAAAGAAAGCGATAATATAATGTGGCGTGGGCAATGTCGTTCTGGGTTGTAACCCGGCATCGGTGCTGGAGGCAGCAGAGCCACCCTGCTCTGTCCCAGGGCAGGCTCCGCTGTCACCTCTCTGCTCTTGTGAAAGTCAGGGCACGGCTGCTGTGGCTGTCCCTGAGGAGATGCACGCTGATCCCAGTGTCCAGAGGCACTTTCTCTCCCTTGCCAGCTTGCACTGGCTTCATGGTCAGGTGAGCCAGACAGGGCATTGATCATTTTGAGCCATGTTGCAGCCACAAAGCACAGCCCAGGTATAGCATCCAGCACAGGGGGCACATATCTTTTTAAGGTTGCATTAAAGCCATGACTAACCATGCCCACATGTATAAGCAAGACTTGTTCTGGGCGCTCGTGGCATGGATGACTGTTCCCTGAGGTATGTCCTTTCCCACACAAATCAACGTGGCTGCCTTGGCAAACAGATTTCCACAACTCATCGGCAGCCTTGCGAGGAGTAACTGGGCTGCCTGATGCGAAAGGCTTTTCCATACAAGCTAAAGGCTGCTTAAAATCGCCCTGATTTCTCCTGGACTCTGCTGATACCCTGCCCTGGCCAAAACTGGCACATTAAATAACTAGCACCCTGAAAAGTAGCTGGGAAATCTGGAGTGGATCTCCTAGGGCTCGTCTCTGTGCCGTGGCAGCCCCAGTTTTCCTGTGCTGGATGGGACAATCAGTCTTTTGGCAACGAAAGCATGAAGATGGGCCAGTTTAGGGCTTTGTTGCACTGCCAGTTAGACTTTAAAACTGCAATTAAATAAAGTGTGTTAGCCTGTTTATCGGTAGTTATTTATCCTGGAATGGGATTTAACTGTGCTGATAATGCGCTCCCATCATGGCTAGGTTGTTCACAGCTCGACTTTTGCCTTGGACAGTATTTTTTAAAGAATTCCTGTTTTGCAAATTTGCTGATTAAATGCTGCTGAATTCCCCAGAACCTGACACTTCATTGTGCCAGTGAGGAAACTGGCAATGCCCTGAGCACATGCTGAATACAAAGTTTACAGGCACCTTGGCGGAGGAGCTGAGAGCTGCATTCGGGGAGAGCACTGATGTTTCCTGTTCTGTTGATTTAAAGTGATTAACTGCTAGTTTTGATTCAGGTCAGTTTAGTATCTCAAATATATTTGCCATGCCTTGGTTGGGTCTCCTGGGAATACATTGCTTTGTTTTAAAGCCTTCTTAGGTGTTAGTCTCTGCTTATGCAAATCACTCGGTAGAAGTGACATTAAAATATCAGGAGAGGTTGTGCAGAGCTGGTCAGTCTCGCTGCAGCAGCATGACTTCGTTAAAGCCCAGAGTGTCAGCCCCAAGCTGGCCAAACCGACCTCCCAAGGTCAGGGTCGGCGGGAAGCTGAGGAGAGCAGGGAGCTGCTCCGCGGCCACAGGGGGCTGTCGGTCCCTCAGTAGCCCATTGCCCACGTCTGCCCTGTGCAGGCGGCTGGTGGAGGGGAACCAGCCTGGTTCTGAGAGAGCACAACGCCGCTTTGTGCTCAGACTTCGGCTCCTCTGTTTCCTGTTTCATTTGCTATCGGTGCATACTTATTAAAAGCGCCTTTAAGTGCCTCTTCCCAGATGCTTTTAGCGTTGGATCCGTTTCAAAACTTGCATTTCAGCGTGAGGTCAGGCTATTACCTTTCTTCCTTAGACTGGAGCGGGGGTTATACTTTTATTTTCAAGCCCCCAAGGGAGGAAGAAGAACAAGCAATGGTCTTTCATGCAGAGCCTGGTAGCTGCAGCCCTGGTTAAGAAGCAGGAGCTTTCCATTCCTATTCCTCTGCAGCCCACAGGACTTTACACCGGGGAGTGCTCGGCACAGCAGGCAGAGGTTATTCACCTTGGGGGTAACTTCTCCGCTCAGACAAACCCCTCCCAACCCTCTGCCAGAGCAGGGCAGATAACACAAACCAAGGCCAGCGCTCCCAAACCAAGGTTGGATGCAAAGGCTTCTAGCATTAGGACTCCCGCCAGCGAGGCTTATTCAGCATCTCCCAATTACTTCCATTTGTGCATTCTGTGATTTCATGACAGGAGGAAGCACAAGCAGGGGTATCAAAGGGACTTTCACGTGTTCAAGTGTCGCTCAGCTAAAGGCACCGTGCCAAGCCCTGCTTCTGCTGGCATTGCCGAAGGGGTGGGTGCTGGGGAGGGCTGCCTCCTTTTACCCCAAAATGGGATCCCTGCAACCAGAGAAATTGATGGTTCTCTTTAACAAGTCCAAAATCTTGAACTGGATCAAGAGAAGTTGAACGGTAGCTTTCTACGGTAAATGATAACTGGAAGAAGTGCATAATCTGGCTCTACTGAATGTGAGAGACACACACGGGACGTGCTGCAAGGACCTCCCTGGCTTGCAAGGAAGCTGACTCAGCCTTGATGCATGTAGCCTGGCCGTGTCCCCACGCAGACTGGCAGATGCCCCATGGCTCCTGAGCATCCTCTCCAGGACAAGCCCAATGTGGGTGATTATTTGAGTACAAGCCATCTCCCGGTTTGAGAAAGACTAGCCAAACTAAAAGCTGAGCTGAGATAATTCAGCACCAAAGCGATTGAGCAAATATTCACTTGATTCAGTTGACGGGGTGACTTTGTGGCTGATTTCTGCACCAGTATGCAGATGTAATTAAACTTCAAGGTTCAAGTCAAAGCAGCAGCAGCTATGTCAGCCCTAGCTCACCAAAATCCTTCCCCCTGCATATTGTGGCACAGTAGTTTCTGTTCAAAGAAAAGAGAATTCTTACACGGTTTTGTCTCTGTGGTCTTTTTTTCTCTGCCTGTGACTTTGGATCTTTCCACCAATCTTTCCACCAGTTCTTTGGCTACTGCCTGTTTAATACACAACAGCACTGGCTATAAAAGCAATAAAACAATCACTTTCGAAGAACGAACCCTCCAGTGTCACTGATATGAATGCTGGTGCTCACGTTACTCCTCAGTGTGCAGCTTCCAAGGACCAGAGATGAACGTTTCTGGGAGCACCAACTCTTCATTGCCTATTAAATTAAATTCCTGGAAATCAATGAAATCTTTATCTGACATTATTAGCCAGTGTCCCCTTCTCTGCACACTCTCTCAGTGACTGTGGTCTCATCCTGTTGATTTTTACCTGGACACAGGCCTTCTCCACCTAAATGGCTGGAGGAAGCTGTGGCTCAGGCTTCCCAGTCAGGAAGCATCGTTGCGCTGGGGCAGACATAGCAGTGGTGCCGTTAGCTGCTGTAAAAGTGCTGCTGTATTTTCTTGTGACCACAAGGGTGCTAATTGCTCAGCCATGTGCAAGTGAGAACATATTTACACACCACAAAACGTAGATGCTGTCTGGGGCAAACCTGAGTCTTCTTTGGGGTGGCCATGAAAAAAAGAGCGGATAACGTACATGGACTGATAGTCACCACCACTGTCCCTAAGGGTGTTCTCCATGGTTACGGTCAATTGATAAGGAAGAATTATTTTATATGAGGTTTAAAAGTAACAAGCATCTCTACTTCCCATGCTCTGCAAACCCAGAGGGACAAAATCTTGTTTGTCGATCACCTGGTTTTGTGATACAGAAAGATCCTGAGCTTTTTAAGAAAGCGGTTTGAGAGATTTTTTTTTTTTCTCTGAATCTAAGTATTCTTTCTCTTTTTACTTCCCCACAACTACAGTTTCTCAAGGTGGAAGAAGCGCTGGACAAGGAGGAGATCTGGGCACAAAAGTACCTATACGCTCACCCTATCTGGTTTGGGAGTTTCTCGGCATTCCTGGTTGTCACCGATCCTGACTATGCCAAGGTTCTGTTGGCCAGAGGAGGTGAGGAGATGATGCCTCCAGCTGCGGAGCAACAACCACAGCCTGCAGATTTCCCGTGCCAGCCTGAAAATTCACAGCAAGGCAGGGTTTCACGGAGAGCTTTCCTTGCAGAAATGACCTAAAGGCATGGAGAGATATCCCTCCTTCGTGCCATGCCCTCGGTGCTTCAGGCACAGGGCTGCGGGGGTGACCGGGCCCCCTCCAAATCTGGCAAATCAAAATTCCTCAAGTGTTCCTTGAAAAGTTATCTTCTCGGTGCCTGACCCCAGCAAGGAGAAGAAAGCTGGAAGCTTTTTTTCTCCTGTCATACGCCAGGCTCCTGCTGTGGTGCCATGTCTTCAGTGCATCCAGAGAGAAAGGTGCTAAACAGTGCTGTGCGGGAGCATTAATCATTTAACACACAGCACAGACTTTGGACTACCAATATTCTTGTTCATGCCAGTCTGGGCATCTACTTTTATATGTGTGTCTTGTAGCTGGTCCAAATAGTGTTGTTTTGTTGTGAAATACCGATGAATTCTGCAGGGATGCCACCGATTCTGCTTCATACCCAACGAAAAGTGAGAACCCAGAGGGAGCTTTCAGGTGCAAACCAGTCGGTTGATGCTACTGAAACACCATTTTATTTTCTCTTTCTTGATGATTTTTTTACAGATCCCAAGGATAACATCAGCTATAAACACCTTGTCCCATGGATCGGTATGTATTCCCAGGGCTTTGCCTACCAGGAATGATTCTGAAGCTAGTCAAGAACATGCTATAAATAAGCATCATTATACTCGTTCCTTGATGCAATTGTAGCTGAAAGCTTCCTGAAATTATCATGTTTATTGAAAAAGGTTCTAGAAAATGCTATTTGTTGTGATTCGAGGAAGGAAAGTTCAGACATAGTCGTACGTACAAATGAGAACCACTTACATGTCCGTAGTTAGCAAAGGGCAGTGATGGGAGAAGCTCAGATTCAGTAGAGGACTGCTGAAGAATCATCATAGTATCATAGAATGGTTTAGGTTGGAAGGGACCTTAAAGATCATCCAATTCCAAGCCCCCTGCCATGGGCAGGGACACCTCCCACATATCACCTACTAGACCAGGTTGCTCAAAGCCCCATCCAGCCTGGGCTTGAACCCTTCCAGGGATGGAGTATCCACAACTTCTCTGGACAACCTGCATCTGTTGATCTGAAATTCTCAGCTCCAGCAGTGATGGTGTTTCTTTTTGGAGGCAGCGCTGGGTGGTTTCGGTGAGCAGGGCTCTGCTCAGCCTGGGGAACCCTGAAGCTGACGGCAACATTTGGAAACACTCTCTCATAGCAGCTGAGACAGCAGATTTAATCGTGCTACTTGTGCCCAGCAAAACATGCCTTGCCTGTGTTTCCCCAGGGAACGGGTTGCTGATCTTACATGGGCCAAAATGGCACCAACATCGAAAACTCCTGACTCCGGGGTTTCATTACGACGTCTTGAAACCGTATGTGGCCCTGATGGCGGAGTCTACTAACGTGATGCTGGTAGGACTCAGATCTGATGCTCCTCTCTCTGCCCGGTTTTCTTTTCCCTGATCCTGACTGGTTAGTAGGTAAATGCTGGAGCAGGGTTTTCTTGCAGTGCCCTTGCTTACAACCTGGTAGTTGTAAGGACAGGCTGTGTCCTGGTGGTCGAGCTTTCTGAGTCACCACAAATCCCTGCCCCTGAGTTGGAAGGAATGAGCAGGTTGAGCCTTCCTGCAGGGACTATGTCTCTGGTACGGCGTTGGGCTCTCTGGCCAAGATTTGAGGATTAGTGTTACTGCCATCCTCAAACTGTGCGTAGTCTCAGTCCCAGCTGCAACTTCTTATAAGGTTTTTTTTTTTTTTTGTAAATGAAGAATTGAGGTAAATAAAGTTTCATAATAAATCCCAAAAATATAAAGGTTTGAGCAGAGCTGATAACTGTGACCTAAGGTTAAAGGGTATCATTTGCTGTCAACATACCCATGACTGGATTGCAATCCCTGCCTTGCCTAATATACAGTGAAACTCCATTCTTCTTCCATCCATTGGTGCTGGGCACAATGGAAACCAGTGGGAATTAGAGGTGAGGGGCACCAGGCTTTGTGCAGGTAGACCAGCAGGAGTCTGGGTGCCAGATCTATTCCTTCTCCATTGTCTCTCTTCATCCAACCTCCGCAGCAGCTCCACATGGATTCTGGCTGTTCTCCCTCCCGCTGTCCCAGGCAGCAGCCAGGAGCCGGGGTCTGGAGAGCCAGGAGAGCTTTTGCAATGCCCACAAGTGCCTGTCAGTTTATAATTCCTTGCTAACAATGCAAAATGCCTATTGTGGGAGGCCATGCCACCAGGTGGCAATCATTGTATGTGCTAAGGACGTAAGTCTGTCCATAGAAGCCCTGTTCCCTAGCCTGGTTTCATTCTGTGGGAGTTCAGATGTGACTGTGCTCCTCCATCTCCTCCATTTCTCAGCCTTTGAGTCCACTGGATCCTTACAGCCATGAAAGGATCAAGGATTCAACATCATTTCATGTCTGCCAGGCAAGAGAGACACTATTCCGTCTCTAGGGATCCGCTATGGGAAGAGTCAAGCAAGGGCTCCTGTATTATATGCTGGAATAACACAGTGGGTGAGAGATCGTGAGATGGAAGCTTGCATCTTAGACACCAAAGGCACCAAAGTCATATGTGCCTGTGAGAGAAAGACAGAAAACACAACCTCAGTGAAGCCCAATGCTGACATATGAGTGTTTTGTGCAGGAAACACACTGTACCCAAGAAAGACTTTGGTAACACACCCCATCACCCAGCGGTGTGCCCATCCTGGGGTTCTCCAGGGTGCCTTTGCCCCAGGGTAGGGTGTACCAGGGCTCACAGCTGCCAGGATTCAAGAGTAGCAAACAAATTTTGTATTAAGCATCTCTCTCAGCTTCCATTCTCCAGGATTTTGATGGTAACTAAGAGATTCTCTTCTTTTTTCAACGTCTCTGGGATGTATCCCTAGCTGAGCACTAGAAGGTGCATGCAGATTGTGAAGAACTGTCCCTTGCCTTCTCATTTCTATCTATCTCCTTTGCGCCCTAGGATAAATGGGAACAGCTGATCACGGATGGGAAACCGGTGGAGCTCTTTGAGCACATCAGCTTGATGACTCTTGATAGCATCATGAAATGTGCCTTCAGTTGTCACAGCAACTGCCAGACCAACAGGTCAGTGCTGGCTGCCCCAAACCCTGGCAGAAAGTTTGCAGCTCAGAAGGGAAATGAGCAAATTGCTTGCCATGATGCTCCCAAATTTACAGACTTCCACCGTTCCCCTCTCCCCAGGAAAAACACCTATATCCAGGCTGTCTATGACCTATGCCACATGGTGCACCAGCGCCTCCGCATCTTCCCCTACCACAACGACATCATTTACTGGCTCAGCCCCCACGGGTATCGGTTCAGGAAGGTCTGCCAGCTCGCTCATGACCACACAGGTATTCCCTGCCTCTCCCAAAGCTTTTGAGCAGGGTGGGTGACGATGGCTGACCAGAAGCAGTTGAGTTACCTCCTTGCCCATGATTCTGCCCAAAGGGTCAGAGCTGGGATCCAAGTAAAGCATTATCTTGCAGCAGTGGTCTGATCTAGGCGTGAAGCAAGGGTGTCTGGGTTATTAAACTGGACTAATGCAGGAATTCCCCTCTGTCAACACTCCTATTAAATGACCAGAGACTGGTGAGACACGGGATGGGTGCTACAGGCAACACCAATGCAAGGAATGATTTACTTTCCAGGCCAGGCATGATTTTAATGCAGGAGGAGTGGGTAAAATAGGCCAAGGAGTCTGTGGTGGACAAAGAAGTTTTCAGAAAAGGATGGCAACGTCCCTGAGATTTGTTGCCGTGCTGCTGAAAAAGCCAAACTGCCTGGAGTGCAGAAGCACCCACGTCAGATGAATCATGGACTGAGCGGTGGTCACCCCCTTGGGTGAGCTTTGCATTGGCAGGCTGATTTTGCAGCTCAACCTTTCCTGCCCCTGCTGAACCTGTAACTCTTTCTTCCCCAGACAAGGTGATCCACGAGCGCAAGGAGTCCCTTAAAGATGAACGGGAGTTTGAAAAGATCCAGAAGAAGAGACATTTGGACTTCTTGGACATTCTGCTGTGTGCCAAAGTGAGTGATGAGGACTGGGTGTGCGGCGGGGCAGCAGGGTCCAAAAGCCATCAGTCTTTGCAGGGGTGCCACAAACCACCAGAGACCCTCAGCGCTGCACAAGCCACTAAAATAAATGAGCCCAGTCCTGCCCAGTTGAGGAGGGGCCAAGGTGATCCAGTTTTCCATCACTGAAATGTTAGTAGCGTCTGTTGGGGAATACAACACGCAGAGGGATTTCATAGTCCTGGTGGTTTAATATCAGGGGGATAAAGGGATTTATAAGTGAAGGAAAAGGGCTCTGAATTCAGTCTAAACAGAGATTGATCTTGTTTATACGTATCCCAGGGGCATCACCACCCCGCTTTGCAACACCTGAAAGAATATAATGTCACCTTCTGGGGTATTATGTTTTATATATGTAGGTCTATGCCACTATAAGATATAGATATTTATATGTGTGTGTATATATATATATGGGCCATTGAAAGTGTCTCTGGGTTGTTAGGATGAGAATGGAGCTGGACTGTCCGATGAGGACCTGCGTGCTGAGGTGGACACATTCATGTTTGAGGGCCACGATACAACGGCCAGCGGGATCTCCTGGCTCTTGTACTGCCTGGCGTCACAACCTGAGCACCAGGCACGGTGCCGGGAGGAGATCCAAGGGATCCTGGGGGACCGGGAGACGCTTCAGTGGTAAGGTTGCGCATTTCCTCAGCTGGTATCTTTTTTTTCCCATCTCTGGTGTTTCTAAGTGAGCAATGTCTTCAAGACCTGAAAGCTGGGGTGCTAAAGGACTGATTTGTAAGGTTGCTGCGTGCACAGGGGCTTCATAGGATGGAGCAGATACTGTATCCTTCACCTAAATCTGCCTCCCGGCCCTTCAGGGCTTCAGGGCTCCTATTGCCAGGAGAGGCACGAGAAAAAACCATCCCAGACCAGGAGAACATGCCGGATGCCACCAACATTGCCCTTTGCTCTCTCCTGTTTTCTCACCACAGTCATGGCTTTTCACCTTTTGCTGTCACTTTGCACTTGAGCTTGTTCAGAGGTGTCTTGGGGTCCCCAGCTTGCAGCAGCCCGTGGTTGGACATTATGGGTCCCTCCGTATGCCCCATCTGTTGCAAAGGGGTCTGCCCAGGGGGCTGATGGCCATGGGGCAAGGGACCTTCTGGGGCTCAGCCTGCCTCTGTCTCTGTCCCGGCAGGGAGGACCTGGGCAAGATGACTTACAGCACCATGTGCATCAGGGAGAGCCTTCGCCTTTACCCACCAGTGCCCGGTGTGTCCCGGCAGCTCAGTAAACCCGTCACCTTCCCCGATGGACGCACCTTGCCAGAAGGTCTGTAAATCACGTTCCCACTTCACAAAATCATGCTCTCGGACATCAGTCCTATCCTCGCTGCCTGCCACAGAGCAAAGGCGACAGTCCTGCCTCTGTGACCTGCTCCTCACTGACACAGATGTTCAGATAGACCTGTGCAGATGTTGGCATCCCGTTGATAGACTGAGGTCTGGGCTGTACGGTGGCATCCCCATGACATCCTTCCTGCCACCATCGCTATAGGGCAGCCATGCCTGTGCCAAAAGCCCCTTCTCTTCCCAGCCAAGCACAAGCTCGTGGTTGACCCATTTTGGCGAACTGCAGGAGCAGCGGGACGGAGACTGGTCCCATTCCAACCTGTGGTGTGGGAATTGCCCTGTGCTGCTCCATTCTTTCTCTGATTTGTCACACAAGCGGGCAGTATCGGGGTGGGGATGACATGCCTATGATGCCGGTGCTTTCCCTCTATTCCACCTTTTGTCTGCTTACAACTAAACAAATGGAAAATGTCTAGTTTTCTCTGAAGCCAATGACAAAACCCTCATAGGTTTCCAGTTGACAGATGAGACCATGATGATTTGGACAGACCTTTGTGTGAGCGGGCTGCAACCTTCCCTTTAGTTTCTTTGTCACTGAGCCCTTTTCTCCTCCTCCATTGCTTTACAGGCAGCATCGCTGCGATAAGCATTTATCTCATTCACAGAAACCCCGCGGTATGGAAAGACCCTTTGGTAAGTTTTCTTTTGCCCTTCTAAGTATTTTTCCCCTTTATGTGCCTCTTCAAACGCCCCCTTCACGTGTTAGCGGGAGAGCAGAGCCCCGCCCTTGCTGCTGACTGTCTTTGGCCATGGGAATCACGCTGAGAGGTGACCACCTTGCGTTACTCTTGGCCAGCTGTGGCACAGGGCAGTCAAACAGCAGCGTTAGGGCTGGGTGCTGCCCAGAACAGTAAGGCAAAGTGCTCCGAAGAGCTTGTTGTATTAACAGGCAAAAAGATGATTTTTTTTTTGCTCAGGCTCAGGATTGAATCCCGGCTCCTTGGTTTTCATTGTATCTATGTCTGGTTTATCTTGGCAACACCATTGCCAGGCTCAGGGCAAAGCAAGGGAGTCTGGTGTATGAGTTTCAGTCCATCTTGAATTCTCTCTCCAATGGGGTTGTTCAGAAATCATGGGGTGTCACGTTTCTGAAAATACCAGTCAGTACTGTGTTCTTTAAATAATCGCTTTTTCTTGCTGTGAACTCTTCATTTCCAGGTGTTTGACCCTTTGCGGTTTTCCCCGGAGAACATCTCTGGCAGACACTCTCACGCCTTTCTGCCTTTTTCTGCTGGAATGAGGTAAAGTGGATTGAACGCTGAAGGAGTAGCGGGGAGAGGAAACATGCATCCCTGGAAACTGCTCAGCTGGAGAAGCATGTGCTGCTGTTATAATTGCTACCAGGGCGGCACTCACAGAGTGCTTGCAGAGACCGCCGCCAGAAGTCCTGGCCCTGCAGCTTTAAATAGCTCAGGAGCGCATAAGAAGTGTTTGCACGGCAGAGGGGTTCTGGTACCAGCAGGCAAAACGGGAAGGAAACATCGCCAGGCCCCTCCTGGGGATGGGGAACGGGGTCCCAAAGCTGCTGAGCATCCTGCTGGCATCATGCGGGAAGCCTGCGGCATCCTGGCCTCCCCTGCTCTCCTCCTCTCCTTGGTGCAGAGACCCCATCCCACCTCCCTGTCCTTTGATTCCCTGTTCGCCCCTGCTCTCAGTCCTTCCCTTCGCCCTGCGCTCACCTTGACAAGGCAAACATCTCCTGCTCGGAGACCTGCCACTTTGGCTCTGCTGGCCTCTCTGTTGGCTTCCCCATCTTCCCCCCCTCTCTGTGCTCATTGAACACACATCCAGGAGCTCCTGATGCTCCCCTGCTCAGCCCGTTCCCCTGCTTTTGCCACCCAAAACACTGCCTGAGGTCCCCAGAGCTGCAGAGGGGAAGGGTTGTGGGCTGGTGTGAGGAGGCTGGGATCCGGCCATGGGATTTTGCTGTGCCCAGCATGGAGATGGGGTGGCTGAGCTGCTCTGTTTCACCCCAGGAACTGCATCGGGCAGCAGTTCGCCATGAACGAGATGAAGGTGGCGCTGGCCCTGACCCTGCTGCGCTTCGAGCTCTCGCCTGACCCCGCCCAGCCTCCCTGCAAAATACCTCAGATCATCCTGCGCTCCAAGAACGGGATTCACCTGTATCTAAAGAAAATCCGCTGATGCTTGAAAACTCCTGCCTTTGCTGGAGGGAGGGACCAAGCAGATGATGGGACAATGTTTCTCTGGGGCAAAAGGTGCAGGGCAGGATTTGGCGATGAGGATTCCTGATTTCTGTGCTTCCTCCACCAGCTGAAAGCCCTTTTTGGCCTGGGCCCAGGTAGCCTGGATGGCATTGCACAGACCCATTGCCATCTGCTCCACGAGTGCCCATCTCGGAGCAGCCGGGCATAGCCATGCCTCTTCACTGTCTGTCCCCTTGCCCTGCCGTAAGGGCTGGCCTGGCCTGGGAACATCTGTAGGTCCCACCAGCTTCCTCCTTACCAAATCCTGCCTTTCACACTCATGTCCTGGCCAAATCCATGACCATTCACAGCCCTGCTCCATCATAAGCACCTCCCTCGGTGCCTAGAGGTCAGCCCTCCCCTCCAGCAGCAGGGACACCCGTGGCAGACCTCTCTCTCTCTTCTCGCACTCAATGTGTCTCTGTTTCATTGAAAGCACTGATTCTAGTTTGGGCTCTGACATTCTGCCTGAACTGCAAAATATTCTGTAATTTTGGTGTTAATAAAACAATAATTATTCCTGTAACAGCAGCTGCATCAGTTTTTATTGCTGATGGTTGCCTGCTTTGTCACAAATACCATGTAAAACCCCTTTAGAAATGGGAGATGGAGAGGAAACCCAGGAGCAGCAAGAGACAGCCCTGGGGGTGTCCGGCCGGGCCCCTGCCCAGAAGTCTCCAGCCAGAGCCAACACAGCATCTCCTTCCATGGGCAACCCCTTCACAGGGGTCCGGTGTGCAATCTTCGTTTAAAGCTGCAAGGGAGGAGTTCTGATAGTTAAAAAGGGTTTTTTTATCATCATCATTATTATTATTATTATTTTCCTAAGCTGATAAAGTTATGAGAGTTGTATGCTTGAGGGACACTGGAGGACACTAGTGAGCTGTCCTCTGCCCTCTGCAGGAATCATTATTGGGGTAGAAAGTGTCAAACTGGGAAATCCCAAGTGCTGCTGTTGCAATTAGTTGTCGTGGTGACATTGATTGCAGTTCCAGTGTTGTGTCATACAGGTCTCATCTGCAGAGATAAGGCAGATGATAGAAAGCAGCGGGGGAAATAGGAGGACCTTTTTGTGGAATACACTGTGCTACATCTATCAACACTACGAGCCAAATCACTGTTGAGCCCCATAAACAGAAGGTTGTATCAAACGTAAAGTTCTGTCCCATTTTAATTTTAAATACATGAAGGGTGCCCACAATGAGTAATGGAGATAATACAAATAACCTCTGTCATCTCTCACTCTGAGCACATTGCCAATCCACTGCAAATGTCACACCAAAGGTGTCCTCAGAACAGCTGTAACTGAGAAGCTGCAAAAACCAGGCCAGTATATTGTGCAAATAGGGTTGCCCATGGACATCCTCTGCCCCATCACCCATACCTCCTCTAACCACAGCTGTATCCACAGCAACCACCAAGCCCCCCACAAACCCCTCCTGTGTCCTCGTCACTTACCTCCATGCCAGCACATCCAGCCGCCATCCATAAAGCCTGCCTGCTGTGGGATGCTCACTTAGCCAAACAGCCTCGAGAAGATACATCCATCAGCCAGCTTCACCTCCTACCTCCATACCTCACGGTGCTCCAGGCACCACAAATTAGTATCTCCTGTGAGCAAAACCTCCAGGTTGCCCTGAAGCAACTGCTATGATTCAGTAATAGCCCATTTCAGAAGAAATGTAAAAAAAAGGAAATCGCCTGTGTGCATGGGTAACATGAAGGACACAACTGTGTCACCCGGCTTCACCCTGAATTCAGTTAGAATTTTGTTAAGCCTGAGTACACAAAAAAAATACCAAAAGATTCCCACCCTGTCATGGATTTGCATCCCTAGCCTGCGAGGAGAAACACTTGGGTCACTCCATATCCTGGTGTAAGATAAAGGAAAGCAGTGATTTATCCCCTCCTGATGAGGCTGCGGTCCAGGAGGAAAGCAGTAAATACACCTGGCTCAAATCTGCTCGGTCACCGCCTCTGGTGAGATGGCAAGTAATAAGCTGACAAAAGCCAATTTCTTCGGTTATGTTCAACCATGTTTCAGGGTCATTGGGCAAAAACTCATCGGGTGAACGCCGCAAACTTGCCTCACCTCGGTTACTAAACCAGGGCTGTTTCAGCTACAGCAGCTGAGGAGCTGCGTACCTGGGGTGATGCCAATACTCCCATGCCAACCCACAGTCGTGGGTTGCTGAAGAGACCCAGTGTGGTGGAGCTCAGCATAGCAGAACCATGCAGAGACCCGTCACAGCAACAGCAGGGGTGCTGCGCGTGAAGCACGAATGGAAATGGCTGTGTATGAAGGCATTGGAAGGAATAATACAAAGCAAAGATTGCAAAAAATGGGCTGTGTCGATGACCAAGGATGCAAGGGCGAGCACTAAAACTGGTGAACACTGAGGAAAGCGTTGTTTACATCAAGGCAGGTGGTCCCCATGCCAACAGGGCCACAGTGCAGGTGACCCAGCAGCAGAAGACCTGCGCTCTGATGATAGGAGGATGGAGCAAGGTTGCATCACCTGTGCCTGCCATTCCTCTCCCTACCTTTAATGGAATGTAACCCTTTAACTTGCCATTTCAAGTGAGATCTGAGCCACAGATTGTGACCTGGGACCACACAGACCTTCCAGGAGAGATGAGGTGCCAATCAAGCCCCTTTCCTCTCTCCTCCTGTGCTGAGACCTGAAGCTGTCCGTGATCAGAGCACCACAGCCAGAGACCAAATGAACAAAACTGTCTGCAAATAGAGCCAACCCTGGGCCGTGACCCACCAAAAACTCCTTTGCTCCTTACGCCCATGGAAAATGTACCCACAGGAACTATTTTGCAGGACCCTGGCAATACACAGACATTCCACCAGTGGGAACAGGGCCAAATTACAAGTGCAATGTAAAATTTGAGGTTAGACTTTCCAAAGGACAGGGGATTTAAAGCTAAAGAAGGGTTCAGGGGCACCAGATATCTGGACTCAGAGCCTAAGTTTGACATGCAGGACCGTGCAGAGCACAAGCCAACTGGGTGGGAGGACAACCTTTCACTGTCATCATCACCTTGCGAAAGCAGCCGGGAAAGCATCCGCCGGAGCAGGCGGTTCAAGCATCGTCAGCGCCAGGAGCCGTCGGCAGCGCTGGAAGCATCCTCCAGCCTCACCCCTCCTTCATCCACCTTGGGAGCACCACGTCCGCCAGGAAAGGGTTTGCAGGGAGAGGAGACCAACTATTTTTTAGGCAAAAGACTTGAAAATCTGTGATGTTGAATCGATAATTTTAAAAAGAAGAATTAATAAATTGCTGCTAACAAATAATAATTTAAAAAATAAAGTGTACAGCAGCTTTTCATGGGAGAAGATGAATGGAGCTTGGGAAAGTGGGGAGCTCAGGGGCCAGCCTGAGCCATCGAGGTTACCCCCACATCCCTTAACTGGTCTGGGTGGGTAAACAGGGATTTCAGAATATGGCAGATTATTCTATATGCCATACTATCTGGCAAAAAAGTACATGAAAAAACAATCATCAGGCCAGACTTCAATCTAACCCAGTTATTATTTTCTGGGCTGAAAAGCAGAAAAAATTCAAACTGCCATTTCTGTTTTCAAACTTTGGGTTCCTTTTGAAAACCAAGACTTTTCAGAGGTAAAGTCTCCCAGGAAGGAAAATGTTTTCTGGAGAAAAAATATCAGTAACTTGTAGAACCCCACATTAAAATCTGAATGATGATTCTACTCCCTTCCTTTGTAATGAATTCCACCAAAAGAACAAAACTGAACTTATAATGAGAAAGATGCATTTTGAAAATACGTTTAAGCTTAAGCGTAAAGGCAGGCCTTGTCAAACAGCAGCTCAACCAGAACACAGCCTTAGCAGTTGCTCTCGTTTATATACATAAGGATCAGGACTCTAGAAAGTAAAATGAAAACAAGATTTCTCAGTAAAAGTGCTTTTCCATGTGCTTTTCCATCTCTATTCCCTGCCCTTCGGCGATGTTGGCTTTCCACCTCTGCCAGAAAAGCCGAATCCCAGCTCAATTTATTTTTGCTTCCGAGTTAATCCAATTTATTTCAGCATAAACCAGCTCCTCTCAAAGAAGCAGGAGCATCGGCATGACGGTGCGTCAGCCGCTTTGCAGGGAATGGTGATGGCAGCTGCAGGCTCCAGTTGCCCGTCCCCGCTTTGGACGCGAGGTGCAGCTCTCGAATTGAAATCGGAGACATCCCGGCAAGGGAGAGGGCCAGAACACGCTTATGAAAATGTTATAAAACCATGAGACACCGCAAGCACTTTGGAGGGCGGTGTCGGGATTCAAAAATTATCCTGATAAATTGAAAAAAATGCTGAAGTGAATGGGATGCGAGTCCGTAAGCGCGGGCATGAAGCACAAGAGCGAGCACGGCCATGGCACAAAAGCAAGAGGGGAAATGACGGATAGGCAGCAATCTCTCCAAAAGGTATTTTGTAGATATAGAGGCTCACAAAGGTAACGTGAATCCATAATATCCTGCTGTTGTAATCAAAGCAAACCTCATACTTGGATAGATAACTACAACTATTTCTCAAAAATTTTTTCATTTGCATCTCCTTTCACTAGATGAAATGAGACAGCGTCCTTCAACCCTGTGTGGAGATTCAAGTAGAAAGGCGACTGCATTTACTCCAAAATGTACCTTGCCTACGTATTCTAAAGTGTAAAATGAGAGAATTTTTAATCAAAATAGATGAAGTTACCAGAAGCAAATGACATGCATCTCTGTGTTAGATTCAATTTTCTTTTAAGACAAGATTCGGGAAAAAAATACCATCTGAAAAGGAATGGATGGACCTTGGCATGCAAATGTGAAAGCTTAAAGCAAGCACATCTGATGAGCAAGGGCACAAGGCTGAAATCATGGTGTACCCACTGAAAGGGAGTACGTAAAAGGGGCTCAAACTAGGGGAACTTGGCGTAACAGTCCTCATGTAAATAAATGGCAGCCGCTAAATTGCATTTAGGTAGATACAGATTACATAGCATAAAGTATTTCCTAAGGTTTCTTAAGCCCTGACACAGGTTGCCTGTGAAATCTGCATTTTCAGAGGTTTTAAGAGCAGGTCAGCATTTTTGCTGCATAATCCAAAAGCCTAAAGAAGGCAATGACTGTGGTGTAAGGCTACAGCAGGGGAATTCCAGCCTGGTTTTTGGGAGCAGACTGAATTGGGGATAGAGGAAAGGCTGCACTGATGCTTTCTCAGCTGGATCATTCAATATGTGCATGGTTCTGGCCCTGGGACTGAACAAACAGGCTGCTCCTGCCTTCACCCTGCTCAGCCACTGGCCCCCTCATGACTTCTAGGATTCTTTAAAAATCTACCTCTGGATTCACTAAAAATCTGAAGAAGAGGATAGGTGCTTTGCCGCATCCTCATCCTCCTCTCTGCGTTGTGCCTGTGTATCTTCTTCCTCCTGCAGTCACACAGCCAAACCAAGCATCAGATCTGCACACGAAGCTCTCCTTGGTGCCAACACCCTCCGAGGCCGAGAGCTAGAGTCACGCTCTTCTAAATAACTCCAGGCATGGCAGCCCAGCTCCCGCTGTCCTTGAGACACGTGGGCCAGCACTGCATGCCAGGCCAGACAGCCCGCGTCCCGCATCCTGCATCCCACAGCCTGCATCCCGCATCCCGTATCTCATATCCTGCATCCCACATCCCGCATCCTGCACCATCCCACATCCTGCATCCTGCGTCCCACATCTTCCGTGGCTGCTCTTGCTTTTGAACTGCGGCTGCGACAGGGCTTCTGGGGCAACCGCGTCCCAGTGTCAGGGAGAGGCAGATCTTTCCAGAAGGTAATTTCTGAGAGTGCTTGCCCCCGGTTACCTTCCCCCTCCTGGATATTAGAGACACGACAGTAATAAAAAGACCCGATCACATGCGATGTATCACTCAGAGCAATAAAGACAGTCAAGGACTGGAGGCAGAGAGGTTACCTTATTCTTTAATCCTTCCCTACTTTCTGCTGAAAGGGTAATTGCAAAGATGATGAGCTGACCTTGGACTGCCTGAACCAGACCTTCAGATAACTAATTTAACAAGAGTTCGTGAGAGAGGTCCATGCAGGGTGCAAGAGGGTACGTCTTTGCTTCGGTTTAAAAGATCTTGGATTTTTTTCATTGCTGCAGCTTGGCAGAGCAAAGATGCCATCTACTCACACAGTTATTCCTTTCCCCACAGAGATTGTCGTAAGAGCTGTACAGTCACATCCCGGCCATGTGGAGGGCACCCCTCCATCGCAGACTGCTGGCGGAACGTTCTTGCACGCCGCCAAGCACGACAGGAGCAGCAGCACCAGCATTGAGAGCATCTTGCTCGCACCGCCGAGGGATGCGGTCCCCCCCGCCACCCTCCGGGCAAACCCGTCATCAGATGGTACCAGCAATTCCCATCTAAACCCCTCTGGGATTTTACACTGGAAGCAGCTTGTGAATTAAGTAAGTATTGCAACATATTTGTAAGGCAGCTGCATTAAATGCTTCCAGATATAGATTCATCCTCAAGACACATGTGGTCAGATGGGATCCAGGCAGCTCACTTTACTCTGGAACAGTTGATGGGCTCTTGCCTTGATTTCCTCATACATCATGTGTTTGGAAGCTTGAAACGTTATTATTTTTTTTGGCATTACAGCTACATTTTATCTGTCAGCACTAAACACTGCAGGAACACACAGGGACAGATGGGCCCGGACTCTTCTTCCTATCCGAATAAACACAGGCACAACCGCTGAAAGCAGCTGCTGCAAGGTCACACTCCAGGGAAGGCAAAGTACCGATTTGCCAACAAAATTTCACCTGCTCAGTAAACCAGTTCTTCTGCAATGAATGCCAAGAGTATGACTTCAATCAGTGAAGAAGATCCTCTCTTCCTTCTGTTTAGGTGCCTAAACTAAGTGAAGAAATTCCCAGGACCCTGAAAGTAACTTCCACAGCCTGATGTGTCCATGGTTGTGGTACGATATGGGAATTCTTCAGTGTATCGAATTTTTTTTAACGTTTATGGCCTGAGCTGTCATGACACACAATGCCATGATGTGGACATCCACAGCATCGAGCCAAAAGTGCAAAGGCTCTTTGTAAATATTTGATGACCTTCCCAGTGTCCTTTAACACTCAACTGTAGTTTTGCCAGTCTCAGATGTCCAAAAGGTCAAGCCAAGACTCCGTTCACTCTGCCAAACTCCCCAGACCACTCTGGCTGACTGGACACTCTTGTAGCTGCTTCGTCATGCTGACATCTTATTTCGCAATCTCCTTACTTCCGTCACAATTCCTGGGAGCAACAGGGCTGTAGGTTCTCCTGGTGCTAAGCAGACCATTTCTGACCTTGTCCCAATCCCTTACGATGACCGACCAGTGTTGTCCCCTTTCACTTTTCTCCACTTGTGGCTCTGTGGCTACTTCACTTTCTCTTTTGAACTTCCACAGTTTCTTCCCCTGCAAAACCCCCTGAGTTACCATCCCCAGGCTGTGCTAAAGAGTGCCAAACCAAATGTTCATGGCCTCTCTTGCTGTGAAATCTCTGAAATACATGAGAAAGGCATTTGTCTCCCCTCCACCAGTGAAACAGAAAATGCACAGGCTGGAGGCTGGATTAAGCACCCAGTTTTGTTATTACCCAAGCTCAGATTCTTGTTCCAAATCCCCATTAATGTGGGTTTAACGACTCTGTCCCCTACATCCCCTCCCTATCAGCTCAATGCTTGACATCTCACTTGATCTTCAAGACAACCCATATCCCCTTGACTCCATGCTCAACAGTTGCTACTGGTTATTAAATAACTACCAGGGAGCCAGATGGGTAAAAATCCACCCTGCTCGGTAACCCATGGTCAAACCCGTTGTCCGGGGACTCTGTCACCAGTGAGAATTTCTGTCTTGTTATAAAAGTTTCATCTGATGCCATGCCAGTGACTTCACCAGCCTGGTCCCTTCACCGGTGGGTCTTGGGGGATTTTTGAGTTATTTTGTAGGTGATTGCTGAAAGGTGCCATCTGGATCCAGATCACGTGGTCTGGTAATTGGGTAGGTGCCATAGGACACCCCAAAACAGCTCCATTGATGCTGATCAAAGGCTCAACCCTCCAGCTCTCCCTGTGTTCCTTACGTGGACCTTGTAAGGCACCCAATCAAATGGCATTGCTAGATTTATGAGTGTGCTGCAGGTCTTCACATGAGGGACCCACAGTAGCAATCCCACGTTCCAAAATCCTCAGCCTCATGGAGCTCCCTTTCTCCTCCATCCCATTCACAGTCATGGGCAAGGCCAGATGAGAGGCTAGTTGTTTATGAACTGTTTCCTAGAGGGTGGTCTCTGAAAGAGCCTAAAGGCCATTTTAGAGCTTGTTGAGAGGGAAAAAAAAAGCCTGGAGGAGCAACAGCTTTACAGCAGAGTCCATGATGCATTGAAGATGGGGAATGGGGTCTCTTGTAGCATGCGCCACTTAAACCTAACTTTGAGGTTAATCCCAAGCATCATGGTAGAGTTGTCCAAAATCTTTCTGTGACCTCATCTGATAATGAGAGAAAGTGCGTGGTAACATTGCTCTCCTCACACCTTTTTTTTCCCCAGTCTATTTAGGTCAGCCCCACATTTTGAAGGCAGCTTGCAGAGCCTTAGATCTGGCTCAGGCACCCCACAAGTGGATCCTTGTGCTCCTTGTTCATCCCCCTCCTCAGGTAGGCAAGAAGCATCAGCAGGAGCTTCTTAACCAACTGCAACCCAAACACTTCCCAGCCATCTAGCCAACCAGCCAACTGGCCAACCAGCCAACCAGTCTGCACTGCTTCCTCTCCTGATGGGAAGCCCATTAATCACAGTGCTGCAGGACAGGTGGAGGATCACAGGAAGAGCTAGAGTTACTAGATGTGTCTCCTACACCTTCCATAGCTGTGAGGTCCCTGGAGTCAGGTGCTGCTGCTCAGGAGCATGAAGTTTTCATGGAAGATCAAGTCTCTCTTGCTCTGGCTACAGCCAAAGCCTTCACTAGGGAATGCCAAACCTGACAGACTGCAGTCTTCTGCGTCCTAAAGAACAACCTTTAACTCTCCTCTGAACTTTTACACAGATCCAGCCAGCTTGGCATAACGAGATACATTTAGTCTCATGAAGGTGGCCAAGTATGTGAAAAGCTAATGCTGTTCAGTGCCTGCCAGGGATGTTCTCCAAGGCAACAAAAGGAGAGTCAGTGTGTTCTTTAAATTTTAAAAATGTTGAGGGATGTGGCTCTAATGATTTACCAGGCTCTGGCCCAAAGGATGTAGCATATCATCAACAGTGAGAAAGCAGGATGACAAGGGCCAGCAAGAGGATATAACTCCTCCTTCCTCTTCTTCCTAGTCTGAAGAATTAGAGGCACCATCTTAAAGTAGGTTACAGCGGTCCAGTTCAGGGAACAGTCATGCTGGGGAGCTGAAGAAATGTGCTAGGACAGGGGTCATGCAGCCAAAGCACCTGAGTCTGAGGAGATATAAGAGATTTTCAGCTGTTTTCGTGGCTCTTTGCAATACATCTTCCTGCCGTGCTAACAAAGGCCCAGTGCCATGCGGACAGCTGTGGTGTTGACTGGGTCACTTTATTCCAGCTGAGGAACTTAGGCAATCATTATTTCTAGAGAAATGCCAAAGAAATTTAGTGTTATAGACAATGTTGGCAGATTAGCAAAAGGGTACTTGGAGCCCAGGAACAGACTGAGAGTAGATCGTACAGTTGATGTCTTTCAAGAGAAAGGTGTGTTTCTAGAGCAGTCTTCTACCACCAGCATGAAGAAGTAACGAAAAGACCCCGTCTTCAGCCCAAACTTTAGCAAGCATCTGGTCGTGCATGGTAGGAGCTGGCTGTTATCCAGCTGATGTGCCCAGTGCCTTTTGCACCCTGGGAATCTGCAATGGCAGGTGTCTCAATGTCAGCGTTCTCATCCCATCTTACGTGGAAACGTCCAGGCTGCCAACCCCAGGATGCAAACCCAGAAGTGAATGAGGACGTCTGGAAACATTGTCACTGCTGGAGTTGGAGGCCACTGTTAGGAACTGCCACTTCCAATGCATTATGCCCGAGCATTTGCAAAATATCTTATCACCACCTGAGAACTAAGAGATGATGCACATGACAGAGACCACGTACCACACTAGCTAATGTCAGCAGGAGGATTGATGGTCACCCAGAAAATCCACAGCCGAACTTCCAAGACAAGACGCAAGCAGTGGGCTGCACAATCAAACATCCCTCCAAGGCACTTGAAGGTGGAGCCACCTGAACCCACCAGGTCCCTCTGTGAACCGTTCAGCTGCAAGGTTTAGCCTTTGTATGGCACTCAGCACCCTCTAGCTGCATGGCAGGGAGGACAAACCCTCTCCCTTGCAAGGACCCACACGTGATATTGTGGTGCCCGCATTGGACAGAGGGTCAGGCTGAGCTTTCCTGCTCCATGCACTAGCTTACCCACCCATGTAGAGAAAAAAATGCTGAATTAGGTTGCGCATTTCAGCAACGTATCCAAAGTGAAACTGTCCCAAATGCCCTCAGATATGGGGGCATTTGGGACCTTTCTGTGAGCTCCCAAGAAGGGTTGAGAGCTCAGAGAGGCTGCAGGCGAAGATTTCAGATGAAAAGGGAGTTGCTTTAACAACACTTTTGCTTGAGGGGTGGCATGCACCACACCTGAAGCGTTCGTGCAGTCTGTTGATTTTTTTCTCTCAAGGAGCGCAGGATGAGTCCGGCTTTCGCAGCTGGGCACATTCCCATGCTGCGCCCAAACCGTGACCTTCAGCCTGTTTGCAATGAGCAACACACCACAAGGGATGCGCAATACATCTACAATCCCTCGCGTCGGTTTGTAGCAGCCAGACACTTTAAATCTCCCCAAGGCTGAAATATAAATGGTACCGTCTGTACCTAGGGCTTTGTCTTCACAATCATTAATTAACAACTAGGCCAAAAGCCAGCTGAGGGAAAAGTTACTCACTTCACTAACTTTCAGATATTTTTGTGGAGTCAGGTAATTCCCAGACAGTGGGGTTTGTAAAATTTTTTCCTATATTCTTTCTGTCTAAAAAGTTTAAATATTTTCACTGGCGCTGTGCAGATTCACTTCAGCCAGCGACCTCCATGTCTCTGTCACTATAAAATGGACAGATCTGCACAACGAATACCAGATAAACAGTAGTTTTTTCAGTGCTAGCAGAAAACATGTGTTTCAATTGGCCATGGCATAATTTAGACTAAAAACTAAAGGAAGGTGCCCAAACGTCAGAAGAGACGTGTTAAGTTGAGGAGAAACACCCACAAAATTCAGCAGCCCCTATGTAGTAGCCCATCAGACTACCAAGTTCGGACGCTGATGACACATTTGATCCTCATAATATCCTGACATCCAAATGGGAAATGATTTCGACATGCCTGGGAATCCTCCTCTTTGCAATATGCCTGGAAGTCACTCACATGCGACAGGCTTCCAGCCCAATTCCTCCACAAACCCTGAAATTCTATCCAAGCCATTCTGGGCTTCTGCACCTTCGGGATGTGAGCCCAGGTAACCAGCAGGATCTGCTCAGGGATTGCTAGAAGGGATCCTACCTGGGGACCAACAGAGCACTGCACTGGAGGGGTAAATGGTGTGATGTGGACCTTTTTTTGGAGGGTGGTGAGGTGCTGGGTAGACAGGGGAAGGAGGACTCACCAGGACTGTAGAGGGAACGCGACCTTGCCGTAACACCTCCCTAACAGGGTAGACGTGCCCTCAATTTTGCTGCAGCTCATTTTACTGCTCTGCTGCTCTCCCTCTCCTTATCTATTGACCATGGTAATTCTTCTGGGCAGCAGTTTTGTCTCCTGGCTTGTCTACAGCAGAACTCCTTGGAGAACAGGACCACGGTCCCTTGTGTGCTGATGGGTTTATGTCCATTCTCTGGTGGTGCTGTGTGGTGTTGCAGTCACTCAGAGCACTGCTTTTGCAGATGAAGGTGGCTGGATCTGTCTATCCGGTGTGTCGGGCAAAGGTTCCTCACTTCATGTGGGCAGATGAACGGCTTCCAGACCTGAATTTGTCTGAGGACCTGCTAGAGCCCAAGCCTGGCTGCCTCTTACCTCCTCCCGCCTATAGCTTCATCCACCTGCGTATGGATGACTTGGAGCACTTTCCCTCGCAGCTGGGGTATACGAGACTTCAAAGAAAGTAGCAAATTATGTCCAGGTTGTTTGTTAACAAACCGCCTCTATCCACAGGTTGCTGGAAGCAGGTGAAAGGGTGAGGGGGAGCAGCAGGCAGTCGGGCTGCTGGCCAAGCTGACGCATTGTTTACCGTGATGTTGCTGCTGTTATAAATTGCTGCCAGCAGCGCTTCACCAGGCTCAGCTCCAGCAGAGCAGGAGGGAGAGGATTTTTACCTGCACCGAGCTGCCCGTCAGGCCCAGGCGCGGGAGGAGCGGAAGAGGAGCAGGCGGGAAAAGGCGGTGTCAGGCATCCCGGACGCAGGGCCAGCATGGCTTCTCTGCTGGACAACATAGCCAGGCCTTCTGCTGTCATTTTGCAGCTGTCTGTGGTGCTTGGTGTCATCTTCATAGTGCTGAAGGTGGCCCAGTTCTACTGGGAGAGGAAGAAACTTGTCAAAGCTCTGGAGGCATTCCCTGGTCCCCCGAAACACTGGCTCTATGGCCACAATCACCTGGTAAGGAGGGAGCTGGGTTCAGTCTGGGTGGGTTTGTCCCAACAAGTGTGGAAGATATCAGTCAGGTTGTGAGGGGACACGTCTCCTGCTCCAGTTCCTTCCTACAGGAGTGCCAGGACTTTTGCAGGGCAGGCAGAAAGGGTGCCTGGATATGAGATGGGCATAATTTTGGTAGAAAACAAAGCCACATTGCTTGGGATCATGTGCTTAAACACGGAGTTAGGTGATTTCTGGGACTTTCATGTAGTTATTTAAATATGAAAGCTGGAGAGGGACTTTTTGCAAGGGCATGTAGTGATAGGAGGAGGGGTAGTGGCTTCAAAGTGGAAGAGGGTAGATTTAGATTAGATTTTAGGAAGAAATTTTTCACTGTGAGGGTGGTGAGGCAGTGGAACAGGTTGCCCAGGGAAGTTGTGGATGCCCCATCCCTGGAAGTGTTCAGCGCCAGGCTGGATGGGGCTTTGAGCAGCCTGGTCTAGTGGGAGGTGTCCCTGCCCATGGCAGGGGGGTCGTAACTAGACGGTCTTTAATGTCGTTTCCAACCTAAACCATTCTATGATTCTATAAAATGTCTCTCTTCTGCATTAAACCTTCTACAAAGAGTCTCTCCCCATACAGCCACCCAAGAAGACATGGCCACAAAAGCAGGGCATTTTATCGCAGAGATTTTCATCCTTCTATAGTGAAGATATTTTTGCTTTCATGTTGCATGCCCACCTCGCACTGCTAAATTTAGAGAACACATGTGTAACATCCTTGGTCCCCCTGGCCTGTTCACAGGGCATCCTGGCATTGTCCATGCCAGCTGTAGCTCCCAGGTGCAACAACAAGCCACGCTGATGCCAGGCTGTCCTAACGTGGCTCGACTGCAGACAGGCCCCAGCTGGGGACTCTCCATGGAGCTGCCTTGTGCTGCAGGGATGCAGTGGCTCAGGCAGCTTTGCCACCTGTGCACAGTCCCTTTGCCATGCCCAGCATCTCTTCCATCTGCAGCATGGAAAGCCCTCTGTGGCAAGTCCACCCACTCTCTCCCTGTTTCCCAGGAGAGGACATCTTGCCTGTGCTTTCCATGAAAGGGCAAGTTTAGCCTCTGCACTCCCTGGCACGTCCCTCTTTTCTGCCTGAATTCAGTCCCTACTTAACTGTCTTTGCAGATAACTAGCGATAAAATGTTAAATCAGGTGGTGTCATGGGGAGAAAAATACCCCTATGCCTTTCCCAGATGGTTTGGACCAGTCCTGCCTTCTCTAATAATCCACCATCCTGAATATGCCAAAAGCATCCTTGGCCGAACAGGTAAGTGTCTACATTTGGTTTTGGGAATTCATGTCCTTGACAATTCCCTACCGAGAAAATCATGGGAAACTTGCCTGGGGTCGTCCCCTCTGCCAGCTTCCTTCACAGCTATTGCAATGCCTCCTTTGCTCCCCTTCACAAACTCCCACCCCACCCCAGGTTTCATGAAGCACTTGGTATTCTCATGCAAAACAGTGACCACATGCCTGTTCCTCCCAGTCCACTGTCTCCGCTATTATTAGTCTTACTGTCTTCTATGACATCTACCATGACAATATCTCTTTTTCCCAGTAAACCCGGTAATGTGGGTGAGCTGGCATGGCAATGGCTCTCAGAAGACATCTCAAGTCTTCTCCTCTGCTCCCTTCTGTGGAGCATCTTGCCTGTGAGTGATACATGAGCATCTCCAGTAACTCCCATCCATTGTTCTCAACTTTGAGATATGCCATGGTCATGTCTTTACCACACACATTTTTCATTATACCTTTTTCTGGTTTTCTCAAGTCCACTGAGGTCGTATTTGCAGAAGACCACTTTTAAACACTACTTCTAGTGTTAGAGTATTTTACATACTGAAATGAAACCAATTCTACCTAGTGATGTAGAGAATGGACTCTAACATCAATTTATACTGAATTTTCTTTTTTTTGTTGTGCTGAATTCATTAGCTATTCATACTGGTTTGGTATCTATTTTGCTTTACAGATCCCAAGGCCAATATACCCTATGAGTTCTTAGTTCCCTGGATTGGTAAGTCATTCTCTTCCATTATACCTTTTAGCCGTATTGCCCATTTCAGCGGCTTCTCTCCTGTCTTCCTTTGTTTTGCTTTCTTCCATCCTAAAACCAGAGCTTACAAATGAGAGGGTTTGTTTGAGTGTGAGCATTAGTACTGGTGGCGTCCACCTAGTCGTGGAGTGGAGCTCACCAGACGGCTTTGCCTTGGATCACACACCCTGGCCTTCACAAAGCAACCTTCAGTTGCTTTCAGGGTCGGAATGCTACCATGGATAACTGGGGTGAGACACACAAAGGACAGGAGGGCTCATGGCTCGCACACAGCTTTGAGGTAGTCCTCCAGGGTCCTGCTAACAACTGCCAGTGTGTGCTGCAAAAGGCACCCAAGTATTTCATTTCGGGCAGAAAAACACGTCTGAGAGAGCAAGTCCTGTGCCTCTGCAATCATGGGTTTGGTTTCAGGGTAGATTAGGTGTGCATAGCTGGTTGCAGTGAAGGACACATGGGCATGCTTCTCCTCCGTCCAAAAAGCACTGCTGTGAACGGCCTCAGAGAGGCTGGAGAAAAGGCTCCACCACCAACTTTTCCTCCTCCCAGACTCCGCACCCTTTTGGCCTGTGCTTGGCCAAAAGCAGGGGTAAGGCTGTCAGAGCCGTGATCAGTCTGGAGGAGCTGATTGCACCTTTACTGTTTGTGTCTTCAGGGAAGGGGCTGTTGATCTTGGATGGGCCCAAATGGTTCCAGCATCGGAAGATGCTCACCCCAGCCTTTCATTATGACGTGCTGAAATCTTATGTCTCCCTGATGTCAGAGTCGGTCAAAGTGATGCTGGTAAGAATCACCACTCCTGCTACTTTTGCCTTTCAGTTGTGCACCAGCAAAAATAATCAAGTCTGGGAATAACTGGGGGGAAGACACTGGACTTAGACGGTTCCTAGAGTTTCATTGAACTTTTTGGGTAGTTTTGAAGTTCTGAAATTGCTCCCCTCACCTTCCTCTGGCCACTCCACTTACTTTCTCTTTCATCTGCTTTCCAATAAAATCAACCACTGCTAGAATATCCTTTCCTAGCCCAGTAACAGTAAACCTGGAAAAAGAAATGCACAGAAGATTTTGTTTAGATTNATATATATATATAATATATAGCCTCTGCTTGCAGAAAATAAAGTAATTAGCAGCGTGGATCTGGGAAGAGGCACAGGAAAATATTACCCGATAAGGGCTACGAAGATGGTTAGGGGATTGGAACACCCCTCTTATGAAGAAAGGCTGAAGGATTTGGGTCTCTTCAGTCTGGAAAAAAAACGACTGAGGGGGGACCTTATCAACACTTATAAATACTTAAAGGATGGGTGTCAGGAGGATGGGGCCAGGCTCTTTTCAGTGGTGCCCGGCAACAGGACAAGAGGTAACGGGCACAAACTTGAGCATAGGAAGTTCCACCTAAACACGAGAAGAAACTTCTTTGCTTTGAGGGTGGCAGAGCACTGGAACAGGCTGCCCAGAGAGGTGGTGGAGTCTCCATCTCTGGAGACATTCAAAACCTGCCTGGACGCGTTCCTGTGCAACCTGCTCTAGATGACCCTGCTTTGGCAGGGGGGTTGGACTAGATGATCTCCAGAGGTCCCTTCCAACCCTACAATTCCGTGATTCTGTGATTCTTACTGTAGATGGTAGTCTGTCACTCCTTACCCCTGTCTCCACCACTAGGATAAATGGGAGAAGTACACAGAGAGGAAATCAGTGGAGCTCTTTCAAGATGTCAGCTTGATGACGCTAGACAGCATCATGAAATGCGCCTTCAGTTATAATGCCAACTGTCAGACTCAGAGGTCAGTGCCTGAACTTTCAAATCCTGGGAAAGCAAGCACTCCTGTTTCCCCACTCATGTCGCTAACACCACCTTTAACCTTGGTCTCTTTACAGCAACTCAGACTATTATATCAGAGCTGTTTATGACCTGAGCTGCCTCTTGAGCAATAGAATCCAGACTTTTTCTTACAAGGATATCTTCTATGATTTGACTCGCAAAGGCCGCGAGTTTCGGGATGCCTGCAAGCTGGCCCATACCCACACAGGTATTTGTCCCCCTTTCTTCCCAGCCCTGCCTCCTAGCTGAATGTCTCCCTGGGTGGCATCTGGAGCAGCTTGGAGGGGGTTGCAGCATGCACTGGCCAGAGGGTTACACATTAAACAGAGTCCAAGCCGCTGACCAAGCAGACAAGTACATGAGCTCTCTGGAGGGGTAGGACACATCTAACGGGTTGATCATTCATCTATGCAGATAAGGTAATAAATGAAAGAAAGATGTTGCTCTCCACTGGGAAGGAACTTGACAAGATCCAGAAGAAGAGACACCTGGATTTTCTGGATATTCTTCTTTGTACCAAGGTGAGTGTTTGAAATAATCATATCAAATGCCAAAGAACATACCCGCGAGGCACCGAGGAGGCATCAGCAGGGAGCTCACCACGCCTGGCTGGAGTTGCTGGCAAACAGCTTCCCCACTCCAGATTTCCTACCTTGGGGAAATGTGGGTTGAAAGGAAAGGAAATACAAATGTGTGAGATGCAGTGATTGAACACAAATAGCTAGGGCAGACTTTCATCTTCCTTGTTCGTTTTCATTGAGTACATTAATAGTTTAAGCGAGCTGTCAGAAACCAGAGAAGAATGAGATCTTTGGAAAGGTTACGGGGGGCCACCTTGGTTGTAGTCCTCTTAAGACATTTTGTTTCTCACCTTCTGTAGTTTTACCTTCCAGACATCCTCAGATACTCTGGACTTTGTTCAGGAAGGAGACACACTCTCTGCTCACTCTGTCCTTCTGGAGCCACTGCTTTCTTTTGTGTGTCAATCTGAAACAAACACTGTCCAAACCAAACTCCTGAAAAATGTAACAGGGACCCTTGGTAGGGAGGGGATCAAATAAGGTGTCTTTCTGAAGGGCTGGCATCTGGTATCCCACCGAAGCACAACTCCAGTTCTGTTGACTACAGACCTGTCAATCAGCAGGTCTGACGCTTCTCATGTGTGTTGGATATATTTTCTACTGGCTTACTTCCTAATGTACAAGATACAAGAGATGCCAAATCAGACCTTTCTTCATCATCCTCCAGGGTTATTTTTATACCCAAAGGAGCAAGTCCAATTAATGTGCGCTTAAGGATTATATTCTTTCCTCTTTGTTAGGATGCAAATGGAGTTGGGCTATCCGATGAGGACCTGCGTGCTGAGGTGGACACATTCATGTTTGAGGGTCACGACACCACGGCCAGTGGGATCTCATGGCTCTTCTACTGCCTGTCATTACATCCAGAGTACCAGCAACGGTGCAGGGAAGAGATCCAAGGGATCTTGGGAGACCGAGATACCATGGAGTGGTGAGCTAGGACTTCTTACTCCTTTACTTTGAACTCTTTTCACTCATCCTGAGAAGGAAACTTTATCCACCTTATACTGCATCTGCACTGCGGCATTCTGCTTTTCATGTAGCAATGCTGGCAGCAAAGGGAGAACTAGGAGAAGGAGAAACCCTAACAGGAGATGGAAGACATGGTGGTCCAGCCCACCCAGTTACCCATTGCTGGTGTCCTCATTGCTGCCACTCAAACACAGCCTGACCCCCCTGGTTTGCTTTCAGGGAGGATCTTGGGAAGATGACTTACACCACAATGTGCATCAAAGAGAGTTTGCGCCTGTTCCCACCAGTTCCTGCCGTGTCCCGATACCTCTCTAAACCCATCACATTTTCTGATGGACGCAGCTTGCCAGCAGGTCTGTTGAGTTTGTTCATCCTTCATGCTGCTGGCCATGACAAGTGGGGCATCCTTACTAGAGCTGCTGTGCCAAGCGGCTGGAGGGGCTTCCAGACTCTCCTCTCTCTCCAAAGGGCTGTGAAGGGCCCCCACACCTCACCATTACATCTCTACTGTAAGGGTGGCTGGAGAGTGTCCAAGGACACACTCCAGGGCACTGGGGTGCACTGGGGTGTTCACAGAGCTCACAGAGTTCACAGGGACTTTCAGATTGTTGATCCCAGCCAAGAGTAAAACTTCATCAACCGGTACCAGTACCAAAATGAGTCCCAGCCCTGAGGCCATTATTTCTTCCATGTGAGGGCTTCAGGAGGTGACCTGTCTGGACAGGCTGGGAATTTTCCATGCCAGATCTCCTGCAAGAGACCCTGCAGAGCCCAGGGAGGGAGAGCATCCCACAAACACCTCTCCTGGATCTTCATTCTGAGGTGTCGTGAGCATTTTCTCGCTTTTCTTTTACAGGCTGCCAGGTTGGACTGAACATATTTGCTATTCACAGGAATCGGGATGTGTGGGAGGACCCTGAGGTATTTCACCTTTATAATAAGAAGGGGTAGATGGTCTCAGGGCCCAGACATCCACTCCCCTTGAACAAGGCAGCCTGTGTCTCCCTGCTGTGTTTGGGGTTTTTTTCCTCTCTTATTCCAACAGTCCGTACCTAAAAGTAAAATTCAAGGAAGTTACCAAACAGTCCAAAGGCTTTGAATGTGACAAAGTGCTGGGAAAGGCTGTTGAATAGTCTTCATGCATGGTGACACAAACATGCTCAGACTGTTTTCAGCTGCCACGGATAGACTTAGGTCCCAGCATGATATGAGAAGTCCCAAGCCCTCCAGGCAGTGTATGATTTGAAGCTGTATCTTAGAGGCTTCAAGGAAAAAAATAGCTGAGAAACCTAAAGGAGGGTGTGCAGTTGCCTCTCTCCAGTGGCTGTCTGTAAAGCCAGGATCAGGCATCTCTGGACTGGAGGGAATCTGGCCTGATCATTGCTGCCATGGATGAGAAAACACCTGCAGGCATCTTGGGTAGTGCAGTGGGTGATCTGGTTATCTCCAAGGGGAAGATCTGCACAGCCACCAGCGCCCTCTTCTCATCCACCCAGTGGCTTTGTAGACTGACGCCTGTCAGCTGCAGCCCCCCCAGGAACAGCAGAGACCACATCCAGCCATACCTTGGGGACTGGGGAAGAACCTGGTGCTGCTCATATCAGACCAAACACTGACCAAATGGCCTTTGTTGCTCCCACAGATTTATGATCCCCTGAGGTTTTCTCCAGAGAACTCAGCACAGAGGCACTCCCACGCTTTCCTGCCTTTCTCTGCTGGATCCAGGTGGGAGATCCTTCATCACTCTCCTTCCCTGTAGGCTATCTTGCATGGAAGACCTAGCTCAGAGCCGAGCTCCTGAAGCTAATCCTTCCTCAGTTCCCATGAACCAACTCAAGCAGGCTTTCCATAACTGGATCTCCACCATGAGCCATCAGCTCCAGAGCGTTTCCCACACACCAAGCTCTGTGGTCACTGTAGGGTTTCACACAGTGGTTTTGTAGAGAAGTTTACATTTTCTGTTGCCTGCATTGGGAACATGGGCTCCTTTGTTTAGGGGTGAATACCCAGTGCACCTCAAAGTCAAGCTGGGTCCAAGTCTCTGTGGTTCCCATGCTGTATTAGTAGACAGATGCGGGATACTGAGGTCTCAGTAACTTGCAAGAAGACATACTCCACACAGGGCCAAAAATAACCTTTCTGAGGTGTCTGGGATTTTAGCTGGATCCAAGCAGCACTTTCTAGTGAAGTGAGCCCCAGTTCTCTCAACCTCATATCTTTTTTCATGTTTATTAATAAAAAACAGCAATACCCCACCGCAGAGCTGGGTGCATTTTGGAGTGGCATCAGGTGATTGCTAGACAAGCTGTGGGGTCATCCTCGCAGCAGCTGGAGGTCCCCCAGCTTGTGCGTGGGCTGAGCTCAGCTTGGGGGCAGTCCGGGATGAAGGCAGCAACTGGAACATTTGTCATCCTCTCCCCAGGAACTGCATTGGGCAGCAGTTTGCCATGAACGAAATGAAGGTGGCGCTGGCCTTGACCCTGCTCCGCTTTGAGCTCTGCCCTGACCCGTCCAAGCCTCCCACACTGATACCACAGTTGGTCCTCAGGTCCAGCAACGGGATCCACCTGCATTTGAAGAAGATCCGCTGATCCCTTGGGGTACCACAGCAGGAGGAAAGGGCTTTTCCAAAGACCGCCCTCCACCCAGATATTTAAGAGGGGGACAGCAAACAGACCCACCATGGCCACCTTGGACCTCTCCCATATTAACACCCTCTGCTGCCATCCAGGGGGCATGCAGAGTTCCCCCGCACACTCACCAAACCCAGCAGGTCTGGGTCCCCTCCTTGGATGGGGAACGGCACTGCCAAGGGGGTTTCACAGCACGGCGTGGCTCAGCCTTCACCTCTGCGGGCATCTTCCGTGTCACGCTCATCTCCTCACCTCCAACCTGCCCTCACACGCTGCCTGGTGGGACTTCTGTCACCTGCCTGTCTATTTGCACCGCTGCCATTTCCCGGCTCGGGCACAGCGATGAACAGTGTCAGCGTGGTTTGCACAAGTGTCGACAGCCTGGACGCTGCCCAAACATGCCGTCCCTTCCCGGCCTCCAGCCTGGGTGTGCCGGGGCAGGAGAGCTCCTCCCTGCAGCCACACTGCATCCCCACGCATCACCCTCCACATTATTCCCCCGTAATCCATTCTGGGGCTGGCATCGTGCCTGCCATTACGGAGACAAAAGCCAGCAGGTTTTTCTGCCCTGGAGTTGAACTTCCTTGAGCTGAGGGTGCTCAGGAGCCAGCGCAGAGCCGTGACACCAGCTAACCTGGCGAAGGCACTCACCGCCCTCAGAATCACGTGTGATCGGTCCTGTCCTCCTCTCTGAAATGAGAATAAAGCCTCATGGAGATGCTCCCCAAGCATGGCTTTGGCTTCCTTTGCACTTGGGGGGCCAGGGGATACAGGAGGAGGCAAGGCTGTGCCCAAGGGTGCAGCCCTGCGAGTCTTTTCTCAAGCCACAAAGGCTGTTTCAGTGGGTTTGCCCCCCCGTTGAGCCTGAGGAGCCTGTTTCCACCCCTCCCACACCGTGGGTCACCAAGCCCTCACCTCTGCCTCCAGGAGTTTCTGTGGTTAAGAAAACACTTGTAACACTGTGGGGTCAAACCAAACAAAACAGAAATCACACACCCCCCACAGACTCAAATGGTGGCAGCAAAAACAAAATCAGCTTGCAAAATAAATTAAAAAAAAAAGCGCCTCAAGACGGAGCACAAGTCTGTGTCAAGCGCTTTTCTGCAGAGGCTGAGAACTGACTGCTCACTACATGAGTGAGCGGCTCAAGGGGCCCAGGCGGGCACTGGCCCTGGCCCCGAGCTCGTTTTGAGGGTGCAGGGACCCACTGCAGACCTTCACCCCAGCTCCCAGGCTAAGGGAGACCATCTGGGTGAGCTGCAGGTCTGGGGTGGGAAAAGTATCACTAGGTGGCAGTGGGAGACGCAGAAAAACCCAAAGTCCTCCCTAGTCCCTGGCAAAACCCCTTGAGCTTGGCAGGGAGCGTGGCCAGGCCCAGCAGGGCAGTGGATGGGCCACATCCCTGGGGGTGCCTCCATCCCCATCCCGTCCCAACCCTCAGCCATCCAGAGCAGTGGAGCAGGCACTGCTCTGTCACAATCTCCAGCAGGATTACCCACGGCACAGGGAATGTTGGTCACTGCGAGTGCCCAGGCACTCAGCAGGCATCAGGGGAAACTGAGGCACAGAGAACCGCCATGGTAGAGACAAGGCTGTTTGTCCAGCTCTCGCCTATGGCAGTAGCATCATCAGCCAAACCGTGTCCATCTGTCTGGGCAGCTCAACTCTGCTTGTGGCCACACCAGGACAACCGAATCTGAGAAACTGCCCATCTGAATAGACCTCTGCAGCTCCCTGCTCCCCGTCTCTGCTGCCTGCTGCATCTTCAGTTTGAGAAACAAAGCTCCTCTAGGGCTGGATCCGGACCTTCGTTTTGGCTGTGTCAATACCTAACAGGACAGGGGTGCTGTGAATAACCAGCAAGGTGCAGCTTGTATCTATTTTGTCAGGCAGCTGGAGACTGAGTTTCTCTTCTCCCCACTCCCTCCCCTTCTCACCCCAGGAAGATGCGGGGTGTAGGTTGTGTAGGTGCTGATGCCACCCTCCTCGCGCTGCTGGTGGACTCAGGCTGATCTCCAGGGTCAGACTCCAGCTTCTCCACAGCTCCAGCACAGAGAGGCCGTTGGAGGGCAGCAGTTTGATGCAGTTTTTCACTACTGGCCCTATTTGTCAGACATTTCAGCCACCCATCAGGGAACACGCAAGCCACCTTGCAGCTCTGCTCATCCACCCTCTGCTTGTGGTCCCAGCAATGAGCTGGGGCAGCCCCTGGCCGCCAAGACTCAGCCCAGTCTCTTTGGCGGTGGGTTGCAAAGGAAACTAGGAGGCACTTGAAGATGTTCCTATGGCATCTCCTGGTTTGGGCATGGGGGAACAAGACCAGAGCAGGAAAAGTTAGACCTGATGAGGACCCACAGATGCTGCCCATTCCTGCCTCCATACAATGCCCTGCTTGGCCTCCCAGCCCTGTGTTTTGAGGCCATCACCCTCCTCGCTGCCATGACTGAGCTGCTTGTTTGTTTTCCAAGAGTCCTCCTGACTGTTATGAATGGCCAAACCCCAACCATTTCCAGCGGAGACCTTTCCTGGGGAAACCACTCTGGGAAACATGCTCAGGAAAGAGAGGCGGATCTACTGCCTTTTTTTATGCAAAATAAAAGGATCATTATTCCAGGCAATTCTGACAATAATTGAGGTAACCTGAGCCAAACGCTTTAAAGTCTTTTCCCATGAAGAATGATGCTCAACTCAAGTTTGCAGTTTGAAGGACCAAAGCTTTTGGGGGAAGATCTCACAGGACCGATGCACTGCGGAGCTATAATGCAGCAGCAACCAGGAGAAAATTCTTCCGCTTTTCAGCTTATCCAGGTCAAACCTGGCAACCCAAACATCCCCCCCGCCTTCAAACGCTGGCAGTTTCTGGACAGCAGTGTGTTCAAGATAACCTCCTCTGCCAAGCCACTGCTAAACGGCTTCGAGAGCAGCAAAAAGCAGCGCGAGGAGCCGGGCAGCACCCGGTGACACAGATCTAATCGCCCCAGCATTTGCCCCACATGTCTCCCTGCCAGACGGTGACATTTCTGCGCTGTCTCTGCTCTCTCCTTCCATCACCATGGCTACAGCAGCCGCCAATCCACGGGCGAGTCCTTCCAGGGTACCACCAAACCCTCTGGGAGATGCTACAAGAGCCAGCCCCTTTGGCAGGGAGGTACTCCAGGGACCCTGGGACTGCCCGTAGCACCAAAAATTCCCCTTTTTCTTCTTTCCCTCCTCCTTTTTATTTTTTCTTTCTCTCTCCCTTTTTTTTTTTTCTTCTTTTTTGAAGCACAAACAATGGAGCTAAAAGGTTGGGTATCAGGCCGATAATCATGAATGACGTGTCGTTATTACACACCACACATTCATTATCTCCCACTCCAGCCATGTCACAGGCGGCTGGAGGAGGGCAGATAACGGGGTGCCTTCATGCAGATGGCTTATTATCAGGATGTTCCAGGAGGGGCTTTAAGACAGTTAGTGATGCTGTTTGCCAGTTAAAGATTAGAGACCCCAGAGAATAATTAACAATCCCAAAACCCAGTTTTTCTGCTGGATTCTTCTGCTTTCTCCCCCCTCCCCCGTCCTCTTTAATCTATTCACTCTAGCAGGTGTAATAAAGTGATAAGGACAGCCTCCGGGGATGTTTGTTTGGCTACTACGAGTGTATAAACCAACAATGGATGGTATTTTACTTCTGGCTTTCAGTGGCTTGAATCGAGACCAAAAACTTTGCAGCCCCCTTTGCCCACACACAGCCACTCCTACACGCCACGCTCCCAGCTCCCACCTGGGTGGCTAAGCTCCTTGCCTGGCCCGAAGGACCACGATGGTGGGATGGGCTCCCTTTTTGCTTCTAGAGGTCCAAATCGCATCGCTTGGGTGTCAAGGTACCCGGCGCCGAGAAGTAAATTCCAGGCTGCGCTGCTCAGGGCCAGGGCTGGAGATGGTGGTCCTTCCAGAAGCAGTTTACCTGCATACAGTGAGTCGTTAATTACACCACCTTGGAATAATTCGTGTATCCTCAGGATCAGGCAGTGCTGACCCACCTTTGCCATTGGTTTATCGCAGCTACGTGCATTGGGCTGTGCATGGACATCCTAGGAATGAGGTAAGTGTCCACCTGCCCAAGGTGCTCCAGGGTCATGGCCACAGCTGGAGCAGAAACATCTTAAACCTCTGTGGCTGAAGAACCTCGCTGGGGAAGTCTCAGGGTAAAGGTAGCTTTCAACAAGATGCCCTGTTGTCTGGGGGTCCAAGGGATTAGCTGCACCCTCCTAGGCCACAAAGGAAAGCTGTGATACATCTTGTAACACAAAAAATCCACACTGAATATCTTCTGCCCTAAAGGAGACCATCCAGTCCACAGCAGGTCCCAAGCCTGAATGTTTTCCTGAAGCCCAAGCTTCAGAGATACTGGCATCATGGAGTGCGGGGTAGGATGGGGTACCTACAGGTGTCCTTCACCTTCATCGTTGGGCTTGGGGTGACTTGTGGAGGACACGGTCACTGCCCATGTTGAGTGGAGAGAGGTGCTGGGGAGGATTTGGTCCCCAGGCAAGTTGGCTCAGGGCCCTTCAGAGAAGTCACCCAGGCTGTTGGAGGTGCCCGTCACATGGGGGCTATTGGGTACAGCCCTGGCTCTGGAGAGCAACCCCCAGCTCACAGGGTCAATGTGGTGGGCACGAGCGCCACGATGCCAGAAGTTGCCTTCCCGATCACGCTCATCCTGCCAGGGAGGGAGAGACAGCATTGTGCTTTAAACAGCATCCCCGACCCTATCAGAGAGAGATGAGATATCCTAATTATGGCAGTACAGGCGAGGATCCGGGCCGTATCAGCCAGCACAGAAAGGTAAACAAGAAATATAACAATGGGCCCTTAACACTCATTAGCTGTGTCAGATAATACCTCACTTTTCTCCCTTTGGGGCTTAAAATCTAATTAAGATTTTCCAACAATAAATTTCATTTATGCTTGCTCCCTTTTGTTCTTTTTAGGATCACAACGAGAAGCATCCGCAAGCCGGCTGCACAGCTTGCGGGAAGGCAGCCCGCTTCGCACAGCCAGCCTCAGATCATGCTTGATGAACAAGGGAAACTGAGGCAGGACGGCATCATGGACTGTGCAGAGGTGAGGTCCCACTGGGGAGGTAACATGGTGGCTCTTGCAAAAGCTGTTCTCCCCAGGAAAATGAACTCTGAAGGGGCGCTGTCTAGGTTAAGACCAAGCATCAAGGTTCCCTGGCTTGCCCAAAGCACGTAGCGGTAAAGCCCCGTCCCTCTCCTTGCTTGGACCTAGGGCCATGGGAGGGACCCATGGGGAAAGGGACGCCAAGACCCATCAGTGTCACCTCCACTCTAAGCCTGCACCCTGGCACTGCCGGGGGAATGGCTTGGGCAAGCGTCATGTTTTCCGGCCGTGCGCAGGGCAGGGAATAAACTCCCACTGTTACTCATTATAAGGATGCTGTTTCTGACTCCTTTTGCAACCGAGAGGTAAAAATTAATGGGTTCCCGTCCTCTCGCCACAGCCCGAGTGCTGACACGGCAGGAACGTGCAATGACTAATCCTCCTTAAACCCTGCTGAGCAAAGCATTACCACCGAACTCCGGGAGCTTGTTTTTTTCCAAACCCGCGTGACATTTGGCACCTGCGAGAAAAAAGTCACGGGAGCAGCATCCATCAGGGGGATGAGTGGGGAGGTCCAGGACCCAGCCTGGGGCTGGCTCAGCCTCCAGCTGCCCCAGGGAAGGTGGTAGAAGGGACCGGCTCTGTCATGATGCTGGGGACGACGGCCATCACTCCTCCGCACCCAAGGGTTTGACCCCTCTAACCCTTCTGCCTGTTTTCTTCTATCCCCACGCAATTTGTCAGCTGGAGCCGTGATTTCTCAATGCCGAGTCTTGAGGGCATTTTCAAAACGCTTGCCTAAGTGAGGCTCTCCAGGGAGATGCCTTTCAGGGTGGGTCTCTTGGAAGGCTCCTGTTTTACCCCCATGCCTGAATTTTTGTGTCACCACCTGCTAGGAACATCAACAGCTTCATCTGCAGGAAGTGAGACAGTGGATCATGGCCAATGGTGGCACCAGGGTTGAGCTCCAGCCCCTGGCTCCATCCCAGCGGGCTCCCGGCGGTGGGAAGTGGCTGAGCTCTCCATCAGGGCTGTCACAGCTTCACTTCAGGGAATACCCAGGAGGTTGCGGTGGTTTAGGAAAACTGGGCATTTTGCAAGCCAGATGCCTGCACCTTGCTAGGCAGCACCTCCTCCAGGCTCGGGACTTTTAAGGTCACAGGCAAGAGCAGGGGAGCAGGGCACAGCCCTTGCAGCAGGAAAGCCTGTTCAGGGTTGAAACACGCAGAGCAGGAGCTCTGCTAGTGAGGGGCAAAGCAGCACCTCCAGGCCCAACACCCAGCTGCCTGTTTCTGGCATCGCTGCCTCCAAATGGGCCTCCAAAGCACCTCCCGAGCGGAGACCGGGGCTCCCCCCAGACCCAAACCCACCACAGCTGCTGGTTCACAGCAGGGCTAACATTTCCTCTTGCCTCCATGCTCAGCAGAAAGTGAGAGCAAGGGGTGGCTGAGGTAACCAATGTCCTTCTGCCACCTCCTTCTCTTTGTGTTTGCACAGCCCCATGCACAGCAAAGCCAAAAACCACCCTAATCCCCCCAAACCCAGGGGCTACCAAAAATGTCCCTCTCATAAATCCCCCATCCCATCCCTCCCAGTTCTGCTTCCTGGGCTGCCCTTGATTGCAGAACCCCTTAACCCTTTCCTCGCTGGTCAAGAGGAGGACCCTGCCCGCTGCTTGGGTAACTGATGTCCCAGGGAAGGCCAAGGCATTACAGGTCTCTCATTTCAACCTGCAAATGCTGTGGCTTGGGAATGCTCATTGCTCCCACGGTGACCCCAGCGCTGTCCCCACCAGAGCAAAAAATGAACCTTGGTTAATGAACAACCCAGCAGGAGCAGGCTGCACCACGGCCAGTTGCCCCAGGGAGAGTCAGCACTGCCTGGAGCAGCCCCCAGACACATCCTGGCAATACCAGTAAGTGATTGCTATTCGCAGCCTCCAGCCCTGGGAATGGTCCGCAGTTGGCTATGGGTCTGTGCCCTGTGACCAGCGGGATTCAGGGAGCGCTGCCTTTCACCCGTCAAGCAACACTGAGAAGCGCTGGGTTGGTGCCGTGCCTCAGTTTCTCCATCTGGCGAATGGAGAGGAATGATGCTCACCTCCCCATACGGCCCCTCACAGCTCTGGGGGGGTCCAAATGCTGAGGAAAAAAAATGCCCCACCTTTTTGTCTCCCCTGTTGACAGAGAGACACACACAAAAGTGTTCTTGGCTTCATCCAAGTGAGGAAATAAGAGATGGATCCAACCCAGGAGGGATCACAGGGGAGATGGGGGTGCTGACCCCTGTCTAAGCACCCTTCCCACCCTGGCACCGCCTTCCCCGATGTCCCTCCCTGCCCAAATGCCTGAAGGCTGGGAGTGCTTCAAGAGGACGGGAAGTTCTTTGGGTGATTAGCAAAACAGCCCTCTTTGCTGTGGTATGGGCAACAATTCTCTTTATTGCTCACTGGGGAGATATGTACAGGGGAGAAGGTTTGTTCTGACATTCAAATGCATGGTGTAGGTTGTAAAAAGGAGGGTGAAATGGGGAGAAGAGTGGGCTTTACACCAGCAGCTCCCCGGAGGGTGTCTGGGGATGCGGGGAGGTGCCAGGAACCCAGTGGGGATCTGTCCATGTCTGGAGCAGGTCAGCATCCCCCTGGGAGCAGGAACATCAACCTCGCCAACCAAGTGGGGTGACCGCTGGGCAGGAGAGGTGGCACCTCCAGACCTCTCCCGGGGGCTGAAGCCCACATGGACACCGGCCCCTGAGGCAGAAGAGCATATCCCACAGGTGGGAAGGGAAAAGATCAGGAGATGGTGGTGCCGTGGAGAGGTCGGGGACCCACTGCACACAGGGCATGCTGGTGCAGAGGATCCCTGCGAAAATGCCCATCACAACAGTGGGAAGCTAAGTGAGAGGAGGAAGGAGGGAGGATGGCCGGGGTGCCTGCTACATGGCAGTGGTGACCACCTTCTCCTCCAGCTCCAGGGTGTTCTCATAGGCGTGCTTGTTCTCTTTGGACCTGCATTGGGAGGGAAAAACACAGAGGTTAGCTTGCCCCCAGCAAGACCAGCCTCCCCGAAGCCACCACCGGGGCCCTGGCCTTGCTGGTGCCAGCCCTGCATTGAGCAAGGGGCAAGGTGGGAAGGGCAGGAGGGGTCCCCCTGCCAGGACGAGAGCCAAGCGCGGGGTGGGAATTGCTCTAATTTCTAGTGAGGACTCTTTTGACAGTCAGAATCTGCGTGGTGACCTATGGCCACTTTTGGTGGTTTCACCTGCTTGAAATGCATGATGTAGGATAAGAAAAATGTCGTGTAGCAGGTTGCAAGGTGATGGATGGACCATGGGGCCCAGCTGCAAGGATGGGAGAGACCAGGGAAGGGGGGGATATTCCCTCACCACCTTCTCCTTAGACCCTGAAGAGGATAAAAGCCCCCAGACCAGGTACATGGGACATCTGAGACCCTGAGTGGGAGAAGCTGTGGCTCTGCATGTCCGAGCCATCCCCAGGGGGATGGAGCAGAGCCCAGGAGCCATGGGGAGGGAGTTCTGAGCAAATCCTTCACCTGAAGTCGGCTGCAGCAGTTAGGTATTTCCCTTCATGGCCGTTGGACATGACAGCCTCCGGCTTGTCCTCGACACTCACCACCGTCTCGGCATTTTCCCTGAAAAGGGAGAAGAGAGGAGCTGAGACAACAATGGAGGGTCATACCAGGGAGCAGCTCGTGACGGTGACAGTGCAGAGAAAGGGACTGTTCCAATGCCACAGAGATAATAAGGGACCTGGACGTGTGATCCTGGCCTCAGACACCCCCTTCCCAGCAGGACATGGGCAAGGAGATTGCAGCAGGTTTGCAGGGGCCGTGCCTGGACACCAAGTGCCAACCCCTGTCTCTGGAGCTGGTACTCCCAGCACCGGGCTGGCAGTCAGCATGACTCATTTGTCAATACGTGGGATTGTTTTCTCCCACTAACAGGTTTTTCCAGTCTTCTTCTATGTAATCTGTTGCAAAATAGTCCCCTACGGTCCCAACTGACACCGAGAGGAATTCCGAGGCTCTGCCAGCACCACAGCCCTGGCGCAGAAGGGTGCACACATGCATGTCCATGTGTGCAAAACTCTCGTTCCTCTCGGATGCGAGTCTGGATCGCTCGCAGAAGGAACCATGGGGCAGGGACCGGGTGTTCAACCTCAGCTGGAGCCTAAAAGCTCTGCTTTGGAGCAAGACCATGAGCCAAATGTCCCTGGGAGGGTTTAGCCGTGGTGGGTGGGTGCAGGTCCACGCTGAGTGCATATCCCTGCCTCCTCCAGCGATCTCCCCAGGGCGATTTGGGAGGCTTTTCCGAGGAACAGACTGACATAAACAGGCAGTGGCTTGGGCTGATAGCTGCTTGTCACAGTGACAGCGCAGAGCTGGCAGCGGTCCAGGCTGCTGAGCCTTGCTGCCGGCTCTTCTGAAGAGAGGCCAGATTAATTAAAACAAGCCGCCATCCCCCCCTCAAGCCCTCCTCAGCATCCTCTGCCTCCAGGCTGGGAAGAGGCAGCTGGGCACGGGCAGAGGTGGGAAACACCATCCCTGCCTCCCGCTCCGTGGGCTGGGGGCTCCTCCAGTTTGAGGACAAAGGTTTCTCTTTGGGAAACAAAGACTGCAGCTGCACATCAGGCCATATAAATATATATATATGTGTGTATATATATATATATATATACACACACATTGCATTATACATTGGCCCTGAATGCATCCTAAAGGACCCTCTTTAAATGTATCTGAGGCAGAAGCAGACCCCAGGTCCCCATCTCCTCGTCCTGGAAGGGCTGCAAGGGATGTGCAGGTATAAGAAGACTCCAGCATCTTTGGGTGCAAATCCCAAAGCACCCGTGCTGGTGCAGAGGAACCGGGAACCAGGCTATAGGGCACTTTCAGTTTTCATCCCCTGTTGACTTTGGGCTTAGATTCAAAATCAAGTTACTGCAACTTAGCCAGTTAGCCTGGGTCAGCTGAGCAGGAGCAGCCACCTGTGGCTTTGCTTGGCCAGCAGTGGGCAAGAGGTAGCCAGTCCCCCACAGCCTTTTTCTGATGAATAAGGCCACCTCATTTGCCTGTGCCGTGGGCTCCATGTGGAGAGCACCGCCATGGCTTGGCTACCTCCCTCTTCTCCCAGCTCGTCAGTGCCTTCTGCTGACTTGCCCCGGTCTGCTTTGCAGATGAAGCTGTTCTGGGCTTGTTTTCCCATGGATATAAGGCACCTGGGAACTGCACCCCCAAATCCATTGGAAACCAGGCTCAGGCCAGCCCCCCGAGATGTGTGCCCATGTAAACCAGCCATGATGCTGCACCTCTCCTGTCTTTCTTGTAGTGGCATCTGAGTGCTCTGTTTGGGGGTGCCCCTGCGCAGGGAGCAGTGGGGACGGACCATGTACGCTCGCAGCTGGCAATAAGTAACAGGGTGTGGAGACCAGGGCAGTGAGAAGAGGACAGGGAGACCAGGATAGGGAGTCTTTGCTCTCCCTGCCTTGCAGCGATCACACTGTTCCCAGCCCTGGCATGGGGACGGAGATTGGCTGGAAGTGACCCGTGTAGAGGCAGCTAAGCCTAACCCAAAACAACCCCCAGGGTTCCCACACTTACACTTTCTTCTTACACCAGAACCTGTTGACCACAAAAACGATGGCCACCAGGACTAGAAACACAACCACTGCGATGACACCCTGCGACCACGGCTGGAGGCTGCCCCGGGCTGCAGAAAAATAAGGCGACACGTGTTAGAAATAACTCAGGCTTTATCTGCCAAGCTTCTCCCATCCAGCTCCACCAACATCCAGCCAAGAGCTCAGCCCTGCAAAGCCAAGCAGACCATGTTGTTATTAATCCAGGCAGGCTTACCTGGGCGATAGCAGTGAAATAAAGTGCAAATAACAGCAGTTTCACTGGCATTTGCATGTGGAGTGCAATGCCTTGCCATTTTGGGGGCCCATATACACATACATACACATATGCAGTGGGGCACAGATGACTCTGGGATGGGGGGACAAAGGGCTGGGCTACATGGAGGGAGGGAGGGAGGGAGGATGTTTGCCCAAAGTGGCAGGGGAAGGAAGGCAGAGGGGTTTCAGCAAACTGTTCATTCTCCTTCCCCAGATGCCACAGATGTTGTTTCTGGGTTATTTTCCAAATACTGCCTGGTAAAATAAGGACGCCTCCACAGGGTTGGTGTAAAATTCAGTTGTCACTCTCACAGCAAACAGTTGCCTGTGTGGATTTCGGTAAAATGCACCATTCAACAAGTTTCCAGAGCCGCAAACTGATTTACGACAGGAAATTGAAGGCTGAGGCGTTCAGAGCAACAGCCTCCAGCGCAAAGGCCAGGCGGGGCTGGCGGGGGGCCAGGCGGCTGGCGGGGGGGCATGGCTGGGAGCCGGTCGCTGCATCCCCAGCTCTGCCAGGGTGGGACAGCCTCATGGATTTGTTTTTCTCTATCTAGACCTGAGCAATGATGCGGCCACAGGTGCACGGGTGGGAAGGCTGCGGGATGTATTCCTGGATGAGGGAGGAACTCAAGGGCTGGGCCATGAGAAGAAGAAACCTTGTCCCAGTCCTTGCTGGGGTGGCTGCTCCTCGTCTCCCACCAGCTGCTGGGCAACGGAGCACTTAGATGTAGTCAAACCCGTCCTTAAGTGTTGCGCTGAATATCAGCACCAAAAGGGGACCTTGTCCATGGGGACACAACCCCTCAGGATTTAATCAGTAATTTATAGAAGGGTAGCTTTTCCTCTTTCTGCCTATCAAGATGCCAACCCTTGCACACAGATGAGGTCCCTCTGTGCAGGTGGAGGATGCTCCCTGCCAGCCCCAGCATCAGCCTGGGACCACTGGGACCCAGCTCCTGCCACCGGCACCTGTCAGGCTGAGCTGCCCCCCGAGCGGTGCATTGGTACTTCAGTCCAGCTCAGGAGCTCTACGCTAGCTTCACGTGTCTCATGGGAGATGAATCTCTGCTATAAACAGCAAATAATCTTTACTAGCGGCAATAAAGGTGGGCGGTGTGCTGCTCCGCATGTGCAAACTCCTCGACCACATGTGCAGACTCCAGCTCCATGCTGTCTCCGCTGCTGTCTCCGCTGCTGTCTCTGCTGCTGATAGCCCTCATCTCCTTCCTCTGCTTTTGGGGAGGGGGACTGCCCTTTGGTAAGACCTCCAGCTCCTTGAATCCTTACATCAAGAGGCTCTCATTTTAAAAAGCAAACAAGCAAACAAACAAAACACCACAAAACCGAAAAACAAAGTTCTTTTTTCCTCTTGGAAGTGGAATCAGCCTGGCCAGCGGACTCACCGCCTGTGCCAGTCCAAAAAGCGATGGCACCCTGGAGCAAGTGGCTGAAAGAGCAGCCCCAAACAACAGCCTTCAGCCCCCCTGCCTCCCCCCAGAGACACTTGCCATGTTTACTGCAAGGTCGCTGGGCCAAAACTCAAGCAGGAGGAATTCAGGCGGAATTTCCCTCTTGTATCAGCGTGTTTTGGCTGAAATCCCATCGCATCGACAGGCTGATGGTGGGGGTACTTTGGGGTGGTTGCAGTGGGGAAGAGCAGGACTTCATCCCCTCCTGCCCTATGTGATGAGCAGGGATGCTCCTGCCCCTGCTGCCCACCACCCCCGGGGGTCCAGACCCGAACGCACCTATTGCCTCCAGGCTGAGCTTTGGCTCGCTTTACTTCCTCCCTCTCTCTGCCCTTGGCCGTTATCTCAGCCAGATTTATTTATTAGTTGTGGTTTATTTTTCCTGTCGGGGACAGGGTTTCCAGCCTCAGCGTAGAAGGGGATGGTCAGGTCCCACCCCTCCGTGAGCTTTCTGCTGGGGATAAGGGAGTTCAAGGTCAACCAAGGAATGAAGTCAGCGATGACTGACAACGCCAAATTTGCATCTCGTGATCTTCAAGCAAAGGAGGCAAGGAGATAAGTGGTAGGAAACCTCCTCCAGAGCAGCCGTGCTCAGGAGGTACTGCATGTTTTTGCAAGCAAAACCTCTCTCAGATGGCTGTTTCCACCAGATTTCAGAACATCCAAAGACAAAAGGAAAAATACCAAACCAAATACCCTCTGGGGAGGGACTCTTTTATCAGGGAGTGGAGCAATAGGACGAGGGGTAACCATTTTAAACTGAAAGAGGTTTAGATTAGATATTAGGAAGAAACTCTTTACTGTGAGGGTGGTGGGGCACTGGAACAGGTTGCCCAGGGAAGCTGTGGATGCCCCATCCCTGGAAGCGTTCAAGGCCAGGCTGGATGGGGCTTTGAGAACCTGGTCTAGTGGGAGGTGTCCCTGCCCATGGCAGGGAGGTTGGAACTAGATGATCTTTAAGGTCCCTTCTAAACAAACCATTCCATGATTCTGTGATTCTAAAATCAAGAGGTTCTGGCTTTGAGAGACCATGTAGAGCCTGGCTGCAAGGGGAGATGAGGATGGCAGAGGGAACAGCAAATGCCTCTCCATCGGACTGAAATACCCCTGTGGCTGCAGGGAACTTGCATGGGCAAAAGAAAGGAGGAATGGGAACCAGGCAGAGGCAAGAGCTTGATAGCATCATCTTCTCGGGGAGTGAGTATGCGGATGGCAGCTGCGGGGGACACCGCCTGACTGGAGGCTCGCTGGAGCACACCCTGCTGCCCTGCCAAGAGGGATGGCCGAAAGGATGAGTCTCGCCTGTGGAAGCAGGACTGTGTTCCTGGAAAAACACTTTGCCAGGGATGTCCCTCCTGGGACAGCTTGTTCCTTGGGTTCTGCCACCTCCCCTTTGTTTCACCCCATGGCAATGGTAGGTTTTTCTCTCTCATACAAGATCTTCTAAGCCAAACTAAGCAATGTGGGATCTGCACGCACAACAGACATGTGTCCACACATCGGCAGCTACAAATGAGACCAAGTGGAGATGTCAATATAAGCCCTAGCATGTGTTGTAACTCCATTTCCTTACTCAGCAGCTGGTTTACAAATCTGCTTTTTGATACATCTTCCCCAAGTGCATGGAAAGCATCAGCTGGTCCCTGTCTTTTCCCATCTCCGAGGAAGCTGAGCCATGCTCTGAATCCTCATTAAAGGTTTTGGGTTTTTTCCTCTTTCCAGGCAACAGCAAAACTTTCAGTCCTGCTGACGGTGGAGACCCCAGGCTGTTAAATCCCCAGCAAGTTGATAAACAAATACAGGAAGAGCGGTCAGGGCTGGAGCATCAGAAGGAGAAAGGGGGAGGGAATTTTCCAGGACTTTGGCAGCATCAGATGAGTTTTAATTACTCCTCCTTATTTGTAGCATTTGACAAGTCCTTCCACAAATTTCCTAAAAATAATGCCCTAGTCATAGGAAGTTTCTTTATTAAGTGTTCGGGAAAGGAACAGGAGGGCAATTTGCAGAGGAAAATATTTGCTCCCTCACCTCAGCAATGATCAAAATTACAGATTAACAGGAAAAACTGTGAGCTCGGGGAACGACCCGATGCAATGCTTGCCCAGGGACAAGAGCGAGAAGAAAGGAAAAAAAAAGCCTTAAGAAAACAGATTACTCATCTGGGTGCACAGTCCTGCCGGAGGTAAATCAGAGCTGCTTTATCTCCGCGTAAGCAGGAGAAATAAACCTTGGACGGCAGTTTCAGCCTTCAGCAAAACAGGTAGAAAGTCTCCGTGTCCCGGCTCCGGCAAGACCTCCCACCCCACTGGACACCCACCCGTCCCCATTGCCCGCCGACATGAAGCCAGAGCTGAAGCTTGGCCAGGAGCTGGGATGGTTTTTTTTCTCTTCTTAAGAGGCTTTTTCGCAGTTGTCCCTTGTCCCCAAAGCCACCCCACCGAGCAGCTCCCACCTTCCCAGTGCTCAGCGCACCTTCCTGCCTTCCCCCTGCCTCAGTTTCCCCAGGACGTCAGGCAGCTGCCTGCACTTACCTTCCTGGCAGCAGGCAGGCTCCAGCGTCAGGAGCAGCCCCAGGAGGAGGAGGAGGAGGCGGCAGGCAGGCATGGCGGCAGGCAGGGCCACCGGCTCTCTCGGGGCACGGAGGAGCAGCTGGGCGCCGCGCTCGGGCACACCGCCCTCCCACAGGAATGAGCGCTTTGGTCAATTATCAAACGCATTAACGAGGGAGGCTGATGCTCACACCTGGTTATTCAAATCCTGCTGCGGGAAGGGGTGGAAGGAGGTGCCTCCTCTCTTTCTTCCGCGGAGGAGGCTGGTGGGGAATTTGGGGCACGGTGGTGACTTGAACCTGACTGTCCCCTCAGGGCGTGGAAGGGGACTTGGCCACCAAATATTTGCATCAGCCCAGGAGGAAGAAACGATTTTGCCAGCACGGCTATGGCACTTGGGGAACGTGGCTGAACAGGACCTGGGTGTCCCCTGAATCCCCCTCCCCGCAGCAGGAGGGCCGGGGGGGCCAACCATGCCCCAGCTCTGACACCCCTTCCCACCCCACCGGATCCTGGGTCCTGGGGACGTGGGGAGCTGCCCGGCATGGCTCCCACTCGCTTCCCTGCTCTTTTCTTGTCAGCAGGTGTCATTAACAGCCCAGCAAAACACACTTGCGGCTGAAAAACATAAAAATTTAATAAACCCAACTCGATGCCAAGTACTGCCTCACACCCCCCACGCCTTGTTTAATGGAGAGATTCTTCAACTGAGCAAACACGGCGTTCATTTTATTGAGCCGTCAGGGCTGTTTCCAAAATTTCTGCGACACCAGAAGAGGTAGAAACACCCGAAGACCCGCAGCAGATAGCTAAGCTGGCCGGTCCTTCACATCAGCTGGGCGGATGCTGCAGGATGCAGAAGGCATACGGCAGGCTCGTAGGTCCCAAATTAAGAAGCTTCCCAGCCCATGCTGGGTTTGTATGGCTGACAAACCCACCCCGCAGGAAGAATAAGTGCTATTTGGCTTCACGACTGCACAACTTCTGTTACTCCTGGAGGAAACTTTGAAATTGTGAGCCAGAGTGGTTTTGTCATCACTCTTCTCCTCGTGTGTCATAGCATCCCCGTTAGCCCAGCCCTGCAGAGCTGGCGAGCATCCCCCTCAGCAGCAGCTGGGCTCCCAGCCTCTGGGCCTGGTGGTCCCCTTGGCAGGGACCCCACCTGCGCACCGGGTCCCCACCCAGGCACCCACAAAGGACCCACGCTCAGGAATACGCAGCACCCTCAGGAACACGCAACACCCTCAGGAACACACACCCACCAGCGCAGGATTGCCCCCCTTCATCCCTCCTCTTTCCCCTGGACCTAGATTAATGTCATTTTTCCTGAAAACAAGCCAGAGATGGCTTGAGCTGCGCAAGACTGAAGGCCAGTTCCCAGCTCTCTCCCAGATTCATTTCCATAGCCAAATCCTCACCTGCAATGTGGGATAATCCCATTCCCAACCCTGATAGTTTTTGCTTACGAACTCCTTGGGGCAGGGACTCTCCTGCTGCACCCAGCAAGGAAGTGGCACGACAGGGACCTGCCCATAATAAGGCCCTATGAAAACAATTTAATCCTGTTACCGGGTAAAAAGAATAGCTTGCGAAGCAATAAAAATGAGACTGAACTTTGGGTTCTCCATGAATTGCTTCCATGTTTTCTATCCAGGAAAGCAGGCAGAGCTTGCGATCTTTGCTGCCTGTTGTTGCTTGTCTCTTAGCAAAAACTCAGCAAAAAAACCTGGCTGTTTAGAGCAGAAGGCTTTATCAGCAGATCAGAAGTTCTAGAGAAGCCAGTCCTGCTGTTACCCTTGGAAAATTCAAGGTCTGAGACATCTCTGTGATATTGCTATCCACCTCAGGTCACACCTGGGGCTGCAGCAGGTTGCTCACGGGGTTCCTTCTACCCCTCCTCCACGTCTACGCCAGGTTGTCTTCTCACGCCGGGGCTCTGCCCAGCCCAGCTCTAGGGACATAGGGCTGATTTTCTGAAGATAGCGATGTCTCAAGGATCCATCCGTATCCTACGGTGTGTTGAGGGGGTGTGTGACAGACCAGACCCCAAGATGAAGGCAGGGCTGCTGTGCCTTCCAGACAGGGGTCTTGCTGTCGGCTCCCTCCTGAGGAGCAACTAACACTTTACTATTGCACATTCCCACAGTTCTAAGAAATGTAAGGAAATTTAATTCTTCTGGGCTTGCTGAGGAGGCCAGGGAATCGCTTGATTGCATATCTCAAAGCTCCCCTGTGCTCCAACCGTGCGTCTTCTTTAGCCCATGGCAGCTATCAGGGAGGTATGTGCTATTGTGGCCTAAAGTGCCTGTGGCACCTGCTTGGTTGCATATCTCATGGTCGGGCCCTGGGGGATGAGAAACAGCAAGTCACTGTAATGGCAGCAGCCTTGCTACAGGGGCAAAGTGAGAAATTTTGGCAAACAAATAGCCACCCGGCTCGTCCTTTTGCAGTTCTGGCTGTGGCTTGGGACCTGAAGAGATGAGAAGCTCAGCTTTTTTGCTGCAATATGCTGGAAATCTTGCTGTCTCTCACATCGATGCCTTCATCATCGCCCAGTCGTGGTGAGGCAAAACCCTCCAGGTCCATTTTACAGGTGAGGGAAACTGAGGCACAGAAGGGGCAAGTCACCTTGGCGGCGGTGACTCAAACCCAACTGAAGCCAGACCCAGCCCAGTTCTTTCCCAGGGACTCACGTGAGCAGCTGCCCGTACAACAGGTCACACAAAACAGGTCTTGGGATTTCAGGATTTACACTGATAACCTCCAAAAATTGTCATTTTTCCCCCCCCAAGACGTATGTCTTTTTTAGCCAAAATTAACTTTTGCTCAAAGGGACATTCCTGAGCCTAAAATGTGTTCCTGGGTGATAAAGCTCAGAGCACAGCAGCCAGTTCCTCTTCGAAAAACATTGTGGGGCTCTGTGTTTTTATGGAGGTTATTTTTCTTTCTCCTTCACTTCCTTCCTTCCTTCCTTCCTTCCTTCCTCCCTTCTTCCTTCCCTCCTCCATCCCCTCCATCTCCTCTGTCTCTTTTGGAAAGAGCCATAAAAATAATGAAAATGGATGAGCACAAGCCTGAACAGCCTCTAAAGACGAGACTGTATTTTTCCTAGAAAAAAAAAAGTAATGCTGAATTTGTTGCATTTCAATAGCTGCTCCAAAAAGAAAAAAAAAAAAACCAACCCCAATTGTTTCTTTCAACATTTTCCATCAAAACCAAATATTCCTCGCTTGCCCCAGAATTCTCTCATTTCCCATCAACATTGGCATTCAAATCCAGCCTGGGATGGATGCTGCCAGGGCAGAGCCAGGAGCTACCGCTGTTATAAAAAGGGCATTTTCTTGACCCAGGGTGCCACTGTGGATAAACGGCAGCAGAAAAAGGCTTTTTGTCCATCACAGCTCTATGCCTTCACTTTCCCTCTTTAAAAATGCCTTTACACTGCAATATATTTTCGTATTTATGTGCCGATGAAAACCCCGATGTCAATGGTGTGACAATGGGGCACGGCCCCACGCCATCCCCATCCTCCCCCCGCCAGCCCGGGGTTCAGCTGGGCCATTTTTTCCCCTGCTGTACACTCACACATGGCCAAGAAAAAAAAAAAAACCTCTCGGCATTTTATTAGACATTTTATTAGACCATTCATGAGTCGCCCAGGGCCGATGCTAATTGCAAGCCTTGAATAAGCATCTGGGAGCAGGGAGTGGCACGGCAGTGGCCGTGATCCCTCCTGGACCCTTGTTTGGGGAGGATGTGGATTTTCCCTGTCTTCTCCCAGGCAGCCTGGATGCTCCGGCGGGGTCAGCCAGGAAGGCTCCTGGCAGGACATGTGCTGGGAGCTGGTACCCAGCAGCCGTGTTGAGATGGGACACAGACGTGGCACCACCATTGGGCACTAGATAGGGCTTCTCCATTTTCCCTCAAGATCCGCTCAGTAGCATCACCGCGGCCTGCGCTTATTTCGTGGGACCCCCTGGATGATGTTTTTACACCGGTTGGTTTTTGGCACAGGTTTCTTGTCCAGCCGCCATCTGTGCTGGGGCCTGATGGGCGATGCTGCTGCTCTGTACATCTAGGGGCAGCAGTAGGCTCTCTCCTCTATCCAGCTGCCAATTTTCACACAGTTGCCATGATTTGTCCCCTCCGAGCTCCCTGTTCCTCTGTCCGTGGCGTCAATGGCTGCCAGGGGTCTCACAGCACATTCACATCAGCCTGAGGCCCCCCAGCCTGGAGAAATTGGGTGGAGGAAACACCCACCTGATCTGTCCCACCGTGTCCTGTGCTGGGAGGAACCTAAAAATCCCTGAAACAAGAAAAAAATCCACCTGCTTCCTGTCTGCCTTATGGCCGGGGAAAGCGCCTGCATCCGTGATTCCCCCTCGGCTTTCCCGACGGTTCAGAGGGCATATTGCATCCCTCATCATCTCTGAGTGCAGGGAAAGTGCCGCCGCATTGCTGGAGTGACAGATAGCTGCGATCCCGGCTCATAATGCTCAGAAAGGGAGAAGAGAGCTGACTTCTCTCTGGATATTCCCTCCTGCCCAGTATTATCGAATGGAATGAATAATTTACTATCCGATCATCTCTAATCTTCGTCCCATAAAATCAGCAGCAAGCTGGGAGGCTTTTTGAAGCCTCCAGCTGCATTCGCTGATAAGACATGAGGCAGGAAAGATTGGAAGCCCATAAAAATGATAATCTCAGGCTTCAGTGTAACTTGGTGGAAGGGTTTTCTCCAGTCCTTTCATTAAGGATGGATTTCATGATCTTCCTTAAATAACAACAAGCCTTCTCACGAGGAATCTCCCATCCGAAAACTGATTGCATCGTCATTAGGAAATAGGAGGCCCAGCAGCCAGAAAAAAAAAATAGCTGGAGCACAGGTTAGCACAAAGGCCAAGTCTCTGCAGAACGAATTGCACCTGCCTTTATGGGGTGGGAGAAAAGGGGGCGATCGGAGGCAATTTCCAAACGCAGAGTGAAGCTTTAGGCATCGGGGCTCTGCCTGGGAGAGCCGGGCACCGGCACCATGCCGAGCTGCTGGCCACAAACCTGACCGTGAGCCTGGCTGTGGAGCAAAGCCCCGTCGTCCTCATCCCGGACCTCCTTGGCGCAAAGAGAAACTTGGTGTCTCATTTCGGTCTGGTTTGGCACAGCATCCTCCTCTCCAGCCCCAGATTCCTTGAGACTGGCTATTGCCTGGGAGAAGAAAGAAAAGGAAAATACCCAACTCATCAACCATTTCCATGTGCATCTCAACCAAGATGGCCAAAAGGAGGAGAAGGGAAGAGTTGGCTGGCTTGGTGGGGGTGGATAGTTTCAGGAAATAATTATCCCAGAGGCCAGAATAGGAGAAAATTAAAAGTGTAAACTATAATCAGATGTTAAGTTGCTTTTCTTCTGCTAATTGAAATAATGTTTTCTCTGCTACCCACCACTCTACCCCTTTCAGATGCTAATCCCTATCAAACACGGACTTAAAATTACAAATTCATAGGCATCTTTCCCAGGAGCAGAAATTGCTTTGCCCTGTAACCTCTAAGATGAGGTCTTAATAGGAATTCACAAGCAGTCGCTGGTAAAGCTTCATTAGCCGGAGAGAATAGACAAGGGCAAGTTGCGGTGCTCCCTAACCACTCTAGGGAAAAATTAATTTAAATTACTTTGTAAAGTAACAAGGCCAGATAATGTGTTTCTTTCTTGGATTATTGTTTTCCGACACCCTAATGCGCTCGTAGATTAGGATGCTTTGCCTGTCTTGATGGTGGTCCATGCTAAATTGTAGTTTATGGAGAGCAGTAGCTTTTGGAAGGAGAAACACCGACCCCTCCATCCAACTCTTGATGGAGACGGGGTGAGGATCTGGCTGTTTCTCACCAGGTTGGGTTGCTCGGAAGCTGTTGGGGTGGCAGGTAGCGGCCACCTCCAGCACAACATCAACACAGCCTAGAAGACAAACCTGGCTATTGACGGTGACACTTCAGTGTTTCCCTGGTTGAAAACTGGTCCAAGGCGGTGGAAGGAATCCTGCTGATTTGGGGCATCTCCAGATTTGTTTCCCAGAGGCCAGAGCCTGAGCAATGCTGAGCCCCCTGCTCCCAAGGACTGGACCAACATGGGAAACCTCTTCCAGAAGCCACCATCCCTCAGCAAAGTTACCGGTGTGGGGTTGATTCCCAACCAGCTAAAACGTAAAATGCACTGAAATATGCTAAAAACCAAGGCTACACCCCCAGGATGGGGGGCTGTGATTTCTCCATCCCTCCAGCCCCTGCCGAGCCTCTCCAAAAAGAGCTGTACTTCTCTTCCCCTGGCACCAGGCTGGATGCTCTTCACGCTGGGCTTGCAATTTGGTGTGGTTTTATGGAGTTTTGCAGCGAGCCAAGCGAGGGACTGCGGGAAGATGTAGAGATAAGGGCTTGGCAAAGGGGCTGCGACTCTTCCCAGCGCCCTGGGCTCACAGCCGGACTTCGGTGGGTGCTGCCAGCACCAGGCATTGTTAACCTGAGACTTGTCACGCAGAATGGGCCAGTCTGGCTAAATCCTCGGGGGACGCGAGCATCATTCAACGAAGAGACAAAGAGTTCAAAGGGCCTTTCGTCAGCAACTAGCACTGATCCTCTCAGCTGATTAAATAGGTTCCCAACCGATCCGGGAGTCCTAGGAGACCAAACCGAAGCTGGGAAGATTTATGGGGAGCTACCTGAATTGGAGAGGGAATATATTGATTTTATTCTTGGCTTCTGAAGGGGATCGCCGGGTTTTCTCAGAGCGAAGATGTGTCAGACAGAGGGATATATAGGGAGGTTGATAAGGGATGGACGGGTGGACTGACTCATGACCCATGTGATCATTTTCCTGTCCCCACTTACTCAGGGGAAGACAGAGAAACCTCATGGCACCCAGACCTACCTCCTGTCATTCTCCCATCCAAAACTGCAACGCTTAGAAATGGGATTATAAACCCCAAGCACAGGGTTTTATGTCACCACAGCTCCCGCAGTCACTTGAATTTCTTTCATCCCCATCAGCAACCCATTGCCCTCCAAGCTCTGACAAATTCTGTCACCTTTGCTGGTGACAAGCCCTGTGTTTTGACAGCTCCAAGCATGATTAAGGGCACCCTTGAGTCCTGCTTAACTTTACTGTCTCCCAACAGGCAGGAACCCAGCCTCCCGCGCTCATCAGCCTCCTGGAAAGCAGAGGAGCATCAGGGAAGGCTGTGTCCCATGAGGAGGACACCGCTGCATGTCCCTTCATGCAGGCAGAGAAAAGCCTGATCTCAGTAGGACCCCCCTGCTCAGCACCACCTGAAGAAGGTATTTTCCTTCCCCTAGATCCCGCAGCCTCCCCAGGGCATGGGAAGGGTCCCGGGCAGAGCTGAGGAGCACCCCTAACTCAGGAAATCTGCATGAGCATCCTTGAAGTGGGGTCCAACCTGCCAGAGGGCCCCAGCCCTATTTGTTTCCACACTCATCAAAAGCACCATGTTTTCAGGTGGCATCTCTCTCCCTTTCCTTCTCATTCCCAGCACCAGAGTTTTTGCCTGGCATCCGAAGGGGGAAAAGAAAAAAAAATAACCGGGCCATCAGCAGCGAACGAAACACATCTAATAACCTCCACTTCTTTTCAACGAGCTCCAGTTGTTGCTTTACAAGTGTACTCCAGCCCCGGCAAGTGCCAAACAAAAGCTCCCCTCTCCTCCTCCGCGCCTGTTAAACAGCCGTATTATTTCAGGGAGCTGCATCTGCTGGGTGGCAGCCGCGATTACCATAACACAGGGGCAGGATTTGGCCTGGATATGCTTCGCCCTGGATTCTGCAACAGGCGAGAGCGTTTGGCTGCTTGAAAAATAAAATGAAAAATAAAGCGGGGGGTGGGGGAGCGGGGGGAACAAAATCGAATGTATGAAGTCACTTTGCTGGCTGCCACCCAAGCAAACAGATGCAGGTAGCGGAGGAGAGGGGAAAAATCACGTCATCTTCTGCCCTGAGCAGTGGCTTCTGTTGCTGGGGAAGGGGGTGGGAGGGAGGTGGAAAGGCCAGAGGGATTTCATGTGAGTCCAAGAGGTGAAAGGGACATTTCTCAGGGTACACTGAAGTTAGGGGAGCTTTTTGGGAACCTTAACCTATTCCTGAAGCCTTAGAGGCTGCTGGCCCCTGGAGGATGCTCCTGCAGCCGAGATGAGTGCCATGAGATGGGGACAGAGAGCTGAGGCTGCCATGGGAGGGACGGGATGGATAGGAAAGGACTGAACAACGCCGAGCCATGCCATTGTGCCTCAGCGGCTGAGAACTGGCTGCCCTCAAATCCAGCCCTGAATAGGTTTCGAGGACAAAAGGTGAAGACCCCTGAGAGATGCTTTTGCCTGGGATTGAGGAGAAGAGGCAGTTTCCAGGACTGGGAGGGCTATTAATTAAAACGCAATAAATAGCAGGTCATTGGCACAATCACCGGCACTCCCACCGGGAAGCGCGAGCCTTTGCAGGGTCACCTTGCCCCTGCCGAAATCCCAGGGGACTTGGCAGCTTGTGCTACTCCGGCAGAGCCAACGGGGAACCAGTGACTGTGAGCTCGGAGCCCATTATCCCCATGTCACAGGGAGTGTGGACCCATGGGGCAGCACCAAGACCTCCAGGGCCAGGCTGAGCTGGGGGGAACACCAGCTGTCCTGAACTTTCTCTATGCCTTCCTGCCCCAAAATACCAAAAAGGAAAAGAAGGAAAGAAGGGAAGGGAAGGGAAGGGAAGGGAAAAAGGAAAAGGAAAAGGAAAAGGAAAAGGAAAAGGAAAAGGAAAAGGAAAAGGAAAAGGAAAAGGAGAAAGGCAAAA
>VWZL01003919.1:96098-106366 GCA_013396915.1 Stercorarius parasiticus | reverse complement strand
AAAAAAAAAAAAAAAAAATGAGGAGCAAGGAATAAGGTGAAAGGAGAGGCAGGAGGACCAGAGAGGGAGAAAAGGGCTGGGAGGAGAAAGGGGATCTCGCTGAGTGCTCATCTCCTCGCTGCGTGTGACAGCACGGTGTCCCCTGGGCACCTCTGGCCGGCTGCAGCCTTTGTGCGGTGGTGGGAACATCGGGGACGAGCCCCGGGATGAGGAGCGTATCCAGCAGTCCCAGAGAGTCATAAATTATTCCCTCCCGTTGTCGCTGGCCTGTAACAGCAAAGAGGCAAAGCTTTCTCATCGTCTTGCCGGGGTGGGAACGTTTGGGTCCTGTCGTTTCTGTGAGCGTATTTAATTCAATAATGTGGGAATGCCCTTAATGAAGCAGGTCCTTGCTCTTGGCTTCGGCGGTGTTCCCAGGCAGGGGTGCCAGTGCAGCCTGCCCTCAGCATGGCTTTGCCAGGAAGGCAGTAATTAAAACCAGATAATGAGGCTTGAAAATAAAAGCTGCCCGAATTTTGGGTGATTTTGGTTTTTTGCGTTTCTTGTTTTATTGCCTCAGACATACACATCCCTCCCACCTTCTCTTTTTTTTTTTATTAATTCAATTTTATCTCAACGCCACTTCCCCCCTCTTCTCACTCCCCAGTATCATCCATGCAATGTTAAGGGAGATTTTCTGCCACCAGGAGCCCAAATGTCACCAGGTTCCTGGGACTCATCAGAAACATAGGTGAAAAAAATCCCTTTAAATGCATCTGCTTCAAATTTGAAAGAAAACCTTATTTGCCAGAAAATTTCCTGCAGTACAAGACAGACCAAAACCCTTGTCACCTTGTGATGCCACCAGTGATGCTGCAAGGGGCGAGAGAGAAACCCAAAGCCCCGTCTCAGACGAGGGCATCACCACCCGTGACACACAGGCTATTGCACTCCCCCTCTGTGCGGTGAAACCAGGACCCTAAGGTGCTTTCCCCAACTTTCTCCTCTATTTTGCACAAAGAGAGAAGGAAACAGGTTGGGTTGGGGGTTTTTCCGCATGTATCTGAATCCACAGAGCAATGAGCATCCTCACTTGCAACGCAACGTGATTAAAAAAAAATGACCATTTGATGGGAAATGAATGAAATTTTCCTTCGGAAGACAAGAGTGGGAAGGGCTTTCAAAAATTACTTTAAATAAGAAAAAAAAAATAATGCAGGTGGTGTCTGCTACCTTCTGTGACATTTGTGTCTTGGTGGCGGAGCAGCAACGAAGTCCAGATGCTCCAGAGAGGAAGGTGCTGGAAGGAGGAAGATCCTTCCAGCATGGCCAACGTGGGGCCACCAGCCATGTCCCCAGAGCCTGTCCCAGCACAGCAGCTCCCAGGGTCTCTCCATCACTGGGGTCCATCAGGAGTGATGCACCTTGGCCATCCCACTGCAGAGCGGGTGGCATCGGCACCCTCCCATCCTATACAGCTTGATATTAAATATATATGTGCACGGAGTGGTTTGAAACCTTCACCTTGAGGATATTCTTCCCTTTGCTGGTGGCAAAGGCCGTGTGGCCATGAAGGACGTTTTAACTGAAGAAAGTAAAAAAGCAGAAGGGGGAGGTGGAAGGAGAATTGACCTGGCAATGGAAGGAGGGTGGGAGAGGGCCAGGAGGTGGGAGGGAGAGATAAAGGGTGGGTGAGCTATCAGCTCTCCCCGGGCTGGCAGCAGGACAGGGGACGGGGGTTAAACCAGCTGTGAAGCCGTGATCGCCCAACCCCAGATAAACACCCAGCAGCCACACGCTGCCCCACACCTTGTCCCAGCCCCCCAGGGATGGAAACCAGCCCGGTCCTGGCTGCGGGGGCTTTGCTCAGCCTGGCTGAGGGGGACCCCCGTGTCCCAAGCGTAGGGCTGTGCCAGGACAGGGCTCCCCGCACCCCCCAGGATGGAGCCTGAGAAGGGTCCCCATCTTTCACGGGGGGGGGAAATGTCACCCAGACACTTTAAAAGGAAGCATTGCCTGCTGGCTGGGGGGGGGCGGGTTTAGCAGCTAGGCTTCTGGGGGGATGCTTTAAAAAAGCAAGGGATGCTCTAAAAGATGCTAAGTAGGTAACGACTCTGAAAAGTCATAGAATTTATAGACAAGAAAATACCTGCAGTGCCGTTCCTGTTCACCTGCTCCGTGCTATGGGGTACGGTGTTGGCCACCATCAGCACATGGTGCTGTAGTTATATGTGTATATAAATAGATATATATACACATAGACATGTTCAATGTACCCCTTAGCCTGTAAACACTCCCCAACTAATGTTACCAGCTCAACTGGTTAACTGGTTTTTAAAGTATTTGCGCACATGGCTGTGATAACTTCTTTTTTTTTTTCTTAGAAAAAAAAAAAAAAAGAGGAATTACTGTCATTGCCTATAAAATCATGGCTGAACACTTGCCGGGGTGTGAAGGGAAGCAACATTGGCCCCCAGCAGCCCCCTCCCCGCACCATCCCCCTCACCGAAAGAGGGGAAAAGGCTGTCAGAGCCTTTGGGGGACCTGCAAATAATGTGCTGGGGGTGAGGCGGTGGCGGCTGGTAACGCTTGCCTGCGGTGGGGGGGATTGCTTCACCACCCATCTTCCTTCCTGCCGGCCCCGCGCGCTCTTCCTCCTGCTTGCTCTCTCTGCAAAAGCCCAGCCCAGGCTGGACGGCGTGAGCCAAGCAAGAAAAAATACGAGCAGACCCTTTTGCAAGGCTTTTGCTGCCTGTTTACGGTTTTTGATGGCTGGGGATGGAACATCCTGGAGCCCTCATCCCATAACGCCCAGGAATGAAACACTGAAGTGGCAATGGATCCGAGCGATGAGGCAGGAGAGAGGCAGACAGCAAGTGGAGGCTGCTTTGTAAAACTTTATTTAGAAATATTCTTGATATATTCATTATATATATATATTTATATATACACACACATTACAACAAATGTGTTTTCTAAGTAGCACATCCACAGTGGGTTGAGACTCAGGGTACCAGGTCTGGTTACTTCGTTTCTGCAGAAAAAATGCAGAAATCCAAGGGGAGGGCGGCAGAGAAAGGGAGGGGGGCTGAAAAACCCAAAAATCGTCAGGTGGGAATTCACTCACACGGTACGACATTGCCCCAAAGTGCTGTTTCCAACAGAAACGGGGGGGGTGGGGGGCGATGGTCCACACAGCGAGAGATGAAGCAGGCAGGAGGAGAGGTGGGCAGGGGAAATGTACCATTCAAATCACAATTAAAGTACAACTGTACATACCCCGGGAGACCTATGGCGTGCTCTGCTATGGGCTACGAGCAGGCACGGGGAGGGTGCCGCCACGGTTGTACCATTTTCCCAACTGTCCAGCTACCGAAAAGATTTAAAAAAATAAAAAATGGTGGGCGATGAGGAATTTCCGAGAGTCGGTGACTCTTTCTTGCAATAGTTTAACAAAAAGGGTGCACAACACCCCCAACACACACATAGCCCAGGGTTATTTTGAACACTAAAAGCCAAGAACAGCTTTACCTGTGTGACAGCATCCCTCTCCCTTCGCGGAGGGCCTGCCAGCCCCCACCACCCGCTTCTCCTACCCCTGGCACCAGGAACAGCCCAAACCTCTTCCTCAGCATCACTCCATCACCTGCCAGTGCCTCTCCCCTGGCCCAGCCCTGCGGGTAACCCCCTTTAGAAAAAAAACCCAACACCCACACACAGGTAATCCAGACCCAGGAGGGAATTTTCTTCCTTTTCCCCAGTTTAAGCTGAGGGAGGTTGGTGGCTTTGGGGTCTCTGCTGGAGACCCTTCCTCGAGCCAGGACCCCTTCCCTGGCAATTAATTCCATCTAACGTGCCAACCCACGCGCCAGTCTCCCACCTATTATTTACAAAGAGGCGTTAAAACCAAGCAGGGATGGAAATGACAGGGCTCCGGGTGAAGCCTGGAGGGGCTTGCAGACACCTGCCCCAATCCTCTGTGAGTCCTTGTACCTCAGCACCCTTGAAAAGGAATGAGAGCAGTGGAAGGTGTCCCCACTCAAAGCACTTTTTCCCTTCCAAACGGTGTTTGTGGGTGGTTTTGGTTTGTTTCTTTTTGTTGCTTTTTTTTTACTGTAATACGGTAGAGATTTCTGTGCCTTGACATCTCTGCATATGGTGAGGATGGGCTTGGGGCATCGTTCCATCAAGCATCAGGTGGTGGGCAAGAGATGGGCCTGATGCAGCGGTGATGGCACCATGCGGTCCTCAGCTCCCAGCAGCAGCCTCCTGCTTCCCAGTCCCTGCTTCCCAAAAGCTCTCCCAGAAGGAAGCAGGGATCAGAGGATCGGCTCAGTCACGGCCATAAATTTTACAGCAATTGAAGCGCTGGGGAATGCAGGCCAGTCCCACCACTGCTTTTAGTGGAGGGCTGGGGGCTCCTACCAGCTTTGGACCCTCCTAACGCCGGATCGAATCCAGCACCTGGAGTGCAGCCTGCAGGCATTGGCACAGCTGAACCACCACCATTTTCACACGATAAAACCAAAAAATTCAAAGTGTGCTATTAAAACCCTTTTATACCCTATGTACACGCGCACTGTTGATGCGTCATCGACTCCTTTTGCCTTTTTGTTGCTTTTTGAATTTAAAAATCCCCCTCGTCCAAGGGGATGCTTAGCCAGCATATTTTTTTTTTCCCTTACCAATTCTGAAATTTATTTTCCTTGAGAGAAGCTCTGGCCCTACGGAAACCACTGGGAAAACTCTAGGAGAACACAACAGGCTTGGAGCTCACCCGCTGAGCGTTACCAGCAGAAAAATCGGGGACCAGGAGGGTGGCAGAAAACACCTATGTACCTTTTCTTTCAGTGGATACGGCATGACAGCGTTAAACAGAAGTAATCCCACATCATAAATACAACAACCCCAAACAATCCAAAGTTAGGTAGAAGGGAAANAAAAAAAGAGAGAAAAAGAAAAAGTCTTAATCCTTTTAATAGTTCTTTTGCTGAGAGTATTTTTTCATCTCTTTAAAAAGATACAGTCAAAATCTCTCGGATAACGGGAAAAAGTGGCCCCAGCTCCTGCTCAGACCAGTTGTACGTGCCACAGGCTAGAGAAATGCTGTGGCGCTGGCAGATTTCAGCAGTCTCCAGTGCCACGTGGAGCTGGAAAGCGTCAGTGGCCTCCACCAGCAGTGAAAGAGGAGTTTCATGTCTCAACCAGGCGACTGCTTAAAAAATCGACGGTCATCAAACGGTCTGAAAACCCTCCAAACGCTGGAGAGGTGCTGGCCGCGTCTCCTGCCCCTCCGCAGAGTCACATCATGAGCAGTATGTACAATGAAGATGACTTCAAGGCTTTTCTTCTTTGTACGATCACGTACCTAAATGCCGAATATCCATCTGGTTTGGTCTTGTCCTCGGCCAACGTGCCGGCTGCTCCATCCCCCGGCTGGGGAGAACAGGGAGCCCGAGCCCCCGCGGAAAGGCAGAGTCACAAATCCCACGGGCAGAAGTTCCAGCATCCTCACGCTCGGGTCTTGCCTCCCCCTCGGTGCTTCAGGAGCGATGCGGAAGGTCATCACCGCTGCGCGTTGCCTTCTACGGGGAGGATGGCATGGTGCAGGCTCCGCGTGTGCTTTGAATCTAGTGTTTCGTGCTCTTCCGTGAAGCTGTCCGGGCTTGCCGCTCCGTCTAAAGAACTTCCACAGCTAGAGTTAGGAGACAACATGTCCTGCAGGAGGTCTTCCTGGACTATCCCAGAGTCTTTGTTCACTTTGCCCCTTTGGTTTCCTTCTTCCTCCTGGTCATTGAGCAGCTTGGCCAGGAAGTTGATGTATTTCATAGCCAGGCGCAAAATCTCGTTCTTGCTCAGTTTTTTGTCAGGCGGGTGGGTGGGGATGAGCTTGCGAAGCTCTGCAAAGGCTCCGTTGACGTTCTGCTGTCTCCACCTCTCCCGGCTGTTGGTAAAAATGCGACGAACCACTTTCGTATGAGGACCTGCAATTGCAACCATGCAGCGTTAGGAGCAGGGCGTAACAGGTCATTTATTACTTTGCTGAATAGGTCATCATTTCCCAAATCAACTAATTTAATTAGGTGACATCAGCAAGGCAGTGAAACAGGAGTTTGCAGCTAACTGGAAGCTAATCTCATGAGCTGAGGTAGCCGTAATCTCTGTTCAATCCAGTGGAAGGGGAAAATGGAGTTGTGTCTTTTTAGATGTCTCCTGAGATGCCTAAATTTACCTCTCCAAGGAATAAGGCTTAGACCATGACACCTGTGCAGAAGGCTGCTATATTTTTAGGATATCTCAGCAACAAGGGTCCTATTAAAAGGCTAGGTTCCAAGATGGTTTTATTTTCTATCCCAAAAGCGTCTTAAGGACATACCATTGGGACAGGAGGAAATAAGCTTAAGCAATGGCTTTGACAACTCTAAGACCCAGAGATCCTCCCTGATGCAGGCAGGATCCAGAGTCGACAGAGAGCACAGGATTGCCACCAGCCCCCTGGGTGGTTTGTGTGAAATGAGGTGGCAGGATTCACCCCGTAGCGATGAGGACAGGTGGCAATGCCACCCCCAGAGTGAAAGCAGTGTCCTTGTTGGAAGGGTGATCACGGGTGGAGGATGAAGCAATTTCACAGCTGGCCCAAGGACCGCCTGCCCTCTGCACATTGTGGCAAAAACTCCCTGTCTGACAGCGATGGGAGAAGGGACTCTGAATTGCTAGCGGTGTCCGTTTGGCTCAGTTACATGTGAACTCCTGTTAAATCCCTGTAGTTTTACAGCCATATTCCCGACGGGGCATGTTACACTGGACGGACTCGCAAAATGCACCAATTCTCCTTTCAGATCACCAGAGTAACTCCTGTTGGCACGAGGGAGACATGATCTCGGCACTAGGAGAGACTCAAAAGCACGTCGACCCAAAAGTAATGTGCTACAGGAGTAGCAACGCTGTAAATCAGGGCTGCAGGTCCTTGGGTCCATGGAAACCAGTTCACGTAAGGAGACACTACCACAACATGCTTTTATTATTACATCCTTTCCGTCCTCACCTCCAGGAGACACCAACAATGGAAGGACACAGTAATCTCATGAAACTCTGGGAGAACAACTGTGGTAGAAATCCCCATAGGATGGGAAGCATCGCGTACAGTGAAAATCATCACAAAGCATGAAGCAAAGACTTGCAGGTAACACATGGGTGAGCGGTACCCCAAAGGACAGGCTGCAGATATTCCCATCTGTACCATCTCTCCCCTGTAGCCCCACTCTCAGACGCTTGCCTAACCAGTGGGAGCAAGTCCCTGGCCATGGTGAGCAGCTTAAGCCATAGCTCTGACATCACCCAGTGAAACCAGCATCCTCAGGGGCATTTAAACATCATTATTCTTAGATAGCAAAGCTCTAGGCTGCTTTCACTGTGGCAGAGGAGCCGACCAGATGTGATTTTGGAGGCATCCTACTCAAGCTGCACTTTGACTGATCCCACCTAGCACAATGCAAGAAGAGGAATCCCATGTTCCATCACGCTTTCTTCCCTTCAGGGGAAGCTGAGCCCCTTCAGTCCAGCGCGTCAGATACAATACCCCCCACGGCAGGGTGGCACGTGGGGGTATGCATGGGGACATGCTCCCAGGCAGCCAGATTAAAGCCATCTGCTCCTCCAGCGTGCGAGCAGCCATACAACTCACTTCTCACAACATGCTCCGGAGCAGGGAGTCCCTCAAAATCACAAAGAGCGCCTGGGATGAGCTGGGGGAGGTCAGAATGAGAAACTCATCTCCAACCTCTAAGATCCCGGTCTGATGCTTTAATAAAGACCATTTTCCACTGCCAGACAGCACATAAATACCCTTCATACGAAATAATGTCCAAGAGCTCATGGAAAAGGAAGGTTTCTTGTCCCTGATGTGCACAACCCGCTGTGCCATGGGGTCATGGGGAAGGTGGTGGGGACTAAGGGGACCTCAACAGCGCTGGGCTGCCCAGCGCTGCTAATAAGGCAGTGGAGAAAGTGCCACAACCTTCTACAATGATACAACAGTTTCAACCTTTAAATGCTCTCTCCAGAGGAAACAAAGCCACCAGCCTTGAATCTAGGAGGAGATGGAGCTTAAAACCATTTTACTCCCGTGAGGGTATAAGAAAAAAAAACAGCCTCGGGTGCTATTTATTTTACAAAAATTCTCAAGAGACTTCCAGTCTTCACAGGCTTCAAATATGCGTCTCTGTTCACTGAAAGCTGCTGACTAAGAGGAGCCTATTCCTAAAATTTTGAAATCAGAAAAAAGACCTGTTTGTCTTCATCCGGGGGCACCCAAATCAAGCTCCACTGTATAACACAAATTCTGGCACCACTCAGATTTTTTTTATTCCTGCATCAACAGAATTAAACACATCTTTTAGAAAGAGATCAGGTTTTGGTCAAAATGCGTCAAGCAATGGAGAAATTTAAAATGCCCCATAGCTGTCTTATAATAGAAAAGATTTATTTCTCATAAAGAAACTTGCCTCATAATTAATTCAAGCAGTCGGACGAGAATTTTTGCCTGAATTTTGTTCCAATTGATTGACTACTGCTTTTTTTTTTTAATTGTAATTAGAGGTCTTAGGAAAACTAGTAGAAAAATGAGCTTCCAAAGTTACAGAATATCCTTGCAGATATTTTTTTTTTTACATTTTTATCTCCATCTATATCTATTTTTAAAGAAGATACTCACTGCATGAAACTTTCCCAAAAATGGAAAAAGAAATAGTTGCAATAAACCACCATTTGCTTCTTTACAGAGGAAACCCAACGCTCTCCTGCCTCTCTGCACCTCCCGGGTGCTGAGGGCCCACAGGAGTGATGCTCAGAGCGATGAGCAAAGCCCAGCAGACAGCACAGGTGCCTCAGGACGGGATGGATCTCCCTACAAATTGCTCCTGTTTAGACAGCATCATCTAGTACCTATTTTTCCCCCCAAAAAAATTCTGAGCCTAATCTCGGAAATTCACATGAGCCAGAACCTGCAGGACTGAGCCCAATGTATACACGTGCACTACAGCCCATAGCCAAAAACGTGGTTACAACCAAATATCTCTGTAATCCTTAATACCTAATTTAGCAGCCAGTCGAAAGCTTTAGTCAGACACCGTGATTTGATGGACTTTTCACCGTAGCCGCTAAGCCTCTGAACCGAAATCCCAGACAAAAAGACCTTTTTGTGACGGGGGCTGAGACAACCCCCTGCCCCACGGGGTTGCCTTCTGAAGGGACCGGGCAGCGACGGAGGAGAGCGGGGAGAGAGGCACTGATGAAGGCAGATAACGCCCCGAGCCCCTCGTTTCGTGTTATTTCCGAGTGATGTGGATTATGATTTCATCTGATTTTAGCTTAGGCAGGGAGAAGGAAAGGGACAGCTAGCCAGGAAGAGGGAAAATTAATTGTCTGGCGATTGAAATACAGCGTCTACAATTGCTAAAGAGAAAACACATTTCGTTTGTACGGGCTGTTTAACTGCAGATAAACGTGTCGGGCTTCCAGGCGAAAATCGTTCCTGCCTCCCGCAGCCCATGCCGGCTGCCTGGGAGCGGGATCCTGCCCTGCCTTCTCCCTGCCTTGCCTTTCTTTGGTGTTATCCTGCCTGTCCAACGGGGGATCCCCGCGCCTGGGATCTCTGCTGGGACACCGCTGTCACCCTCCACATCTGCTCCCAGGCTCTGCCACCAGAGCAGACACGGGCTATTTCTCCACGGGGGGGCTGCAGCAGGGGATGGATATGCACTGAATCAAGGTGCAGAGGAGGTGGCAAAGGGGACCGGCGGCAAAGGGACCGGCCACAACCCCATTGCGACCCTGCAGACCTCAGCCCAGGTTTAGCTCTTTGCTTCTAAGCAGTTTAAAGGCAGGTTAGATCTTTCTGCCCAAGGCTGCTGTCGGCGTTACGGGTGTCTCCTCGGCTGAAAGGGTTTGCAAACACAGCATGTCACTGCAGTGGCCCTCATCCAGCCGCTGCACTTCAACGGGGACTTAAATTTAGTGGCTTCCTTCGGATTTAATCTCTAAGCAATTTGCAGAACAGGGATGTAATTAACCATACACTGAACTGCTTTGCTGCGTGAAGGCAAATCCACCGAGCAGGCTGCCGGTCATTAGCCGGGACAGATCTGTACAGAGCCTTACCGGGGGTGAGCTACCCCGCCGCCACAGGCGTCCTATTTGTCCTTTACGATTTGGTGTCTTAATCCCAGCGTGTGGCACCCTGCAGCAATTTGCCCCTCTCAGCAGATGGGGACCCACCCCATCCACCCCCC
>VWZL01003919.1:35412-90075 GCA_013396915.1 Stercorarius parasiticus | reverse complement strand
CCGTGCGCGGAGCCCGGGGCCAGGTGGAGAAGCCGCGGCCCCGTCCAGCGGCGGGGCGATGCGGAGCGGCCCCGCACCTGCCGAGCGGCGGGGCTGGGGGTGCGGGGCCACTATTGTGTCCCCCCCGGCCCCCGCCACCTGCACGCCCCCCCGCAGGGGGAAATGCCGGAGCTGTTATTCTTCCTTTCACTCCTTCCCCTCAACCTCCCGGCTCTGGACGCGGCCGTGGGAGAGGTTTCCACAAACCCTCCCCGTTCCTCCCCCCCGGGTCGCGGCTGGGGTCAGGTCCCCGCAGGCAGGAGTCCGCACGATGCCGGCAGCCTGCGTCGGGTGGCGAGGCAGGGGACAGTCACGACGCGGTGGAGAGAGCCCGCCGTGCCTCCCGCCAGGAAACACGACCATTTTCAAGCCGGCTCCTCTCACCAACAGGAAGCGTTAAAGATAGAACAGCCGGGGCTGGGTGGGGGAGATTAGGAAGCCCGAGCATCTTCTGCGCACCGAAAGCCACCGCGGAACCATTCCCACTCCCCTGCCACGGGTGGGCTTCCCGGTCCTGCCCCCCGCTTCCACGCTCTTGCAAGGCGAAGAGGCAGCAAGCCCCGCGGTAGGGAGCACCAAAATTATACAGATTAAAGAGGTCAGCGATGCTCCGAGCAGGCCCAAGACCTTTTGAGCCAGCACTATAAATATCTGCCCTTTAATTATGACAAAGCATAGCTAGAAACAACAGAAGCAAAGAAGAAAACCCTCTAAATAAAGCCTTAAACCGTGCTACCCCTCCACGTGTTGTCATTGCCTGCATGGGCGACGGAGCCAGCCCTCGCACTGGGTCCCCATCGCTCAGGGTTAACAAAGCCAGACCTGGCTTCCCGTGCATTTTTTGACTCCAAGTGCAGTAGATGCTTCAGGAAAAATAATAATAATAAAAAAAAGTCAGGCATCTTGAAATTACTCAGATCTACAGTACGAAAGGAAAAGCCGTTTTAGGGAAGCGTGGGGGTTTTTTGTTGTTTTGGTCAAGTAAATTCATGTTTCACTCGCCCAGAGGTTGCTGTCCAGGATTATGATTTGTGTAACTTATTAACACCACACCCTTGTCCTGGGCTGTGTGCGAGTAGTTTGGCTTCTGTCTTCAAATTGTTTCTAGCCCTCGAGCATTTGAAGAAAGCCTTTAAAATATTAACCAATACAACTGTCATCTTCCTGTGTTTCCAGACATTTTACAATAGGAAACAAAGAACAAAACCCTACAACAATAGCTCAGAGGTATGAATTGCCTCATTCATCTCACTGGAATGTTCAAAAACATTAACTATTTTTTGACTGATTCAGCAGAAAACGTGCTGCTAGATAATAAGCTTGTGCCTGATCCAGGGGAGATTCAGGGACTGAGAAAGGTTTTATTTTTCAGCACAGCAAAGTAGCACCTTTCCGGAAAGGAAGCAAATATTCTTGTTGATGGAAGAGGCTGCGTAAGAGAAGAGAAATTCTGACACAGCTTAAAGGGAGCCGCTGCCTTCCTCCCTCTGTACAGGGCTTATTTCACCCCCAATTCTTAATCCACAAAGGTGGTAGATATTGGAAAAGGCTCTCGTGTCAATGTAATTAATTAGCAATTAGCACCCACTCAAAGGTATCATGAACTAGCAGTGCCATGAACAACATGGACCCAGGACTTCATCGTGGGGTGTTTTAAGCTCTAGTTTACCGCTCTTGGAGCAGGAAAGACGAGGTCAGCACCATAGGCTGAACTTCTGTTGGGACAATGCCATCATTAAAACAAAGTTTGTTCAAACTCCCATTAAAACATGTTGATGCGCTACAGCCAGCGAGAAAACAGATGGCTCGACCGTCATTCCACACTGTCCTCTGGTCAGGAATGGTGGGAATGGGAATGAATGGCCGCTTCCAGCACCACTGCCTCCTTTCCAAGACCAAGAGGTCAGGAGAGAGGTGCGTGACACCTGGGGCACCACGCTCGCTGGGCCCTGGCCTCAGACCTACTCGCCAAAGGTGGGCACAGCTGTCCCAGCCACCACTGGGCACCTGGGGTTCCCAGCACCAGTGGGTTACTGGGTCACTAACACAAATCACCACAAAAATACCCGCTACACCTAGAAATTGACCGAAAATCAAAGCCTTAAGAGAAATGNGTCGAAACCCTCCCGGGACGCCCCCCGGTCCCTGCTGCAGGGTTGGGACGAGGCTGCGGCCCCCCGGCCGTGCGCGGAGCCCGGGGCCAGGGGGAGAAGCCGCGGCCCCGTCCAGCGGCGGGGCGATGCGGAGCGGCCCCGCACCTGCCGAGCGGCGGGGCTGGGGGTGCGGGGCCACTATTGTGTCCCCCCCGGCCCCCGCCACCTGCACGCCCCCCCGCAGGGGGAAATGCCGGAGCTGNACCGAAAGCCACCGCGGAACCATTCCCACTCCCCTGCCACGGGTGGGCTTCCCGGTCCTGCCCCCCGCTTCCACGCTCTTGCAAGGCGAAGAGGCAGCAAGCCCCGCGGTAGGGAGCACCAAAATTATACAGATTAAAGAGGTCAGCGATGCTCCGAGCAGGCCCAAGACCTTTTGAGCCAGCACTATAAATATCTGCCCTTTAATTATGACAAAGCATAGCTAGAAACAACAGAAGCAAAGAAGAAAACCCTCTAAATAAAGCCTTAAACCGTGCTACCCCTCCACGTGTTGTCATTGCCTGCATGGGCGACGGAGCCAGCCCTCGCACTGGGTCCCCATCGCTCAGGGTTAACAAAGCCAGACCTGGCTTCCCGTGCATTTTTTGACTCCAAGTGCAGTAGATGCTTCAGGAAAAATAATAATAATAAAAAAAAGTCAGGCATCTTGAAATTACTCAGATCTACAGTACGAAAGGAAAAGCCGTTTTAGGGAAGCGTGGGGGTTTTTTGTTGTTTTGGTCAAGTAAATTCATGTTTCACTCGCCCAGAGGTTGCTGTCCAGGATTATGATTTGTGTAACTTATTAACACCACACCCTTGTCCTGGGCTGTGTGCGAGTAGTTTGGCTTCTGTCTTCAAATTGTTTCTAGCCCTCGAGCATTTGAAGAAAGCCTTTAAAATATTAACCAATACAACTGTCATCTTCCTGTGTTTCCAGACATTTTACAATAGGAAACAAAGAACAAAACCCTACAACAATAGCTCAGAGGTATGAATTGCCTCATTCATCTCACTGGAATGTTCAAAAACATTAACTATTTTTTGACTGATTCAGCAGAAAACGTGCTGCTAGATAATAAGCTTGTGCCTGATCCAGGGGAGATTCAGGGACTGAGAAAGGTTTTATTTTTCAGCACAGCAAAGTAGCACCTTTCCGGAAAGGAAGCAAATATTCTTGTTGATGGAAGAGGCTGCGTAAGAGAAGAGAAATTCTGACACAGCTTAAAGGGAGCCGCTGCCTTCCTCCCTCTGTACAGGGCTTATTTCACCCCCAATTCTTAATCCACAAAGGTGGTAGATATTGGAAAAGGCTCTCGTGTCAATGTAATTAATTAGCAATTAGCACCCACTCAAAGGTATCATGAACTAGCAGTGCCATGAACAACATGGACCCAGGACTTCATCGTGGGGTGTTTTAAGCTCTAGTTTACCGCTCTTGGAGCAGGAAAGACGAGGTCAGCACCATAGGCTGAACTTCTGTTGGGACAATGCCATCATTAAAACAAAGTTTGTTCAAACTCCCATTAAAACATGTTGATGCGCTACAGCCAGCGAGAAAACAGATGGCTCGACCGTCATTCCACACTGTCCTCTGGTCAGGAATGGTGGGAATGGGAATGAATGGCCGCTTCCAGCACCACTGCCTCCTTTCCAAGACCAAGAGGTCAGGAGAGAGGTGCGTGACACCTGGGGCACCACGCTCGCTGGGCCCTGGCCTCAGACCTACTCGCCAAAGGTGGGCACAGCTGTCCCAGCCACCACTGGGCACCTGGGGTTCCCAGCACCAGTGGGTTACTGGGTCACTAACACAAATCACCACAAAAATACCCGCTACACCTAGAAATTGACCGAAAATCAAAGCCTTAAGAGAAATGGAATCCTTAATAAATACCTGAATTCCTCAACTTCTGGAATATTACCATCACAGGGTGATGGAAAAGGGCTCTTTCATTAACATACGGTAGTGCTTCATCACAGAATATTTTATGTTAATACAGAAAAAATGAAAAATCAATTATTTTTGCTTACCCCACCACCCAATACTGGAATTCTTGAAGAGTTCAGTAGCAAGTGACACCCTCACACTTCCAGTTATCCGTTCTAAACAATGTCTGGGAGGTGGCAAGTGTTTTAAATAAAGGCTACATCAGACAACTGAAGATTTTTTTTTTTAATGGAACCTTTGACCTTTATAAGCAAAATGTATTTCTTAAATAAATAGAAAACATTCATTCAGAATTAAAAAAAAATAATCACAAAAGTTTTAAAAGTGCTAGTTTTTCCAATTTCCTTCTGAGATTTCATGATACAGAAAGTTATATGTGCCATTTTGGCTGAATTGAAAGTAATTTTAGGCAAAGTAAAGCCACAGTTATACTTCCCTTCCCACCAGAAACAACCCCCCCCCACAGTAATCCCACCATTTCAGCAAATTTCTAGAAATTAGTGCTTTAGCTGTTACCCCTGCTCTGCCATGCACAGTATCCATGGCTCACAGTTGGCACAAATGTGTAAAAGTCAGTGTTTTAAAAAAAAGTCAAAAGAAGAACACTTAAATAAGCATCATTGTTAAAAGTATACTAAAAGTACATCTTGGGTTCAAGTTGATTCACCTTTTAGATACTTTAAAATCACGCCTAACTGTAAACAAAAGTGCACACGTACTTCAGTGCTGCTCAACACTGACTCAACCAGGCATTTGGAGGCGGTTGTTCCTGACCTGGGCTGAAAACTCAGTTCTGCAAGTTTTACGTTGCTACAACAGAGTGACCTCCTCAAAGATAACTTAATCCCTGGTTTCCTGGAGTCTTTTATGGAGAGGTCCCTCTCAGATTTGGAACAGTGGTTGCCAGCCATCCCGGGGGATGTTCAGAACAACTTTGGCAACTGCCTGAGTTGTTTCACATCAAGAATGGTGCCAACAGAATTCATGCTGTTCGACTGGTTTAATCTTTCAAGGGCTGGAGTATGCAGATTTCCAGGGAAGACCTGAATATCTCCTTCATCTTTCCTGCCAGGTTGTTCAGTGAATTCAACCCTCCCAGGTAACAATTTGGGTTTTGATTTTAACTCCTTTAAAATCTGAACTGAGTTGTCATCCGCTTGATCTGCTCTGGGAGGAAAAATTTCATTTGTAATATTTCTTAATACGGGGCTGTTTAATTCTGCTGGAGAAGCACTAGTAGTCAACTCTCTGCTGTGACTTTTTAGGTGAATGGGAAGTCTTCCATCAATTCTTTTGGATAATTCAGTCCAGTGGTTGAAGCCATCCAACACAGGGGTACAGTTTTTGTCCAGCATGCTTTCATTTTTGACAGTGCCAGAATTGCCATCTTGAAGCTGCAGTTCCTCTTCATCTTCGCTACTGTCATTGCCCTGTATCAGCCCATATCGCTTCATGTACTTCTTGGTTGCAAAAGACATATTGTTTGGTGAAATTAAGCTAAGACCTACCATGCTCTTGTCCGTATTTGTATGCAACAGGTCTTGTAAACAGAAATCTGCAGGAGGATTTTGGCCTGAACGGCTGAGAGAAAGTCGAGATAACTGATTTTCACTGAGATACTTGAGTGCTATAGCGTTCGCTTCCATGCTCAGATCAACAACATTAGGAGTTAAGCCACACATGCTGACATTGGCAAACGACATATAATTTAGTCCAGGAACCACTGCTTCAGGATTTATGCATGCTAAGATGCTGAAATAAAGTATCAAAAAGTTAGTTTAGCATTACAGGAAAAGTACGCATTTCACCATATAATCTGATCATTTCATTTTGCTCGCTGTACAGATTTCTCCTTCCTTCTGAACACCACAGCTCGGTCAGACTGCCCAGTGCCGAGATCATACATTCTGCACATACTAAAAAGCAGCTCTCCAGCTACTCACACCAACAGTATCCAAACACCATGTTAGAGAATTGATGATACTCCCTTCTGATTCAATGCTAACCACAACCCCCATACGAAGAGGAGCCTGCCTCTAGCAGGTTTCAGAGCTGGTTTTGTTTTTAAAGCAGGTTTGAGCAGGTCTATTCCCACCAGTGAATGTGACATTGATGTCTCTGGTCCTAAGACTCTAGATGCTGCTATCCAACCCAAAATTTATTATCTAGATAGAAGATACAAGCCTGATTGACAGAGACCAAGAACATCTCTTTCCCAATGCATGCCAATTCCATCCAGGCTTTTTACAGAAACTCTGACATAGAATCTGTTTCCAGAAGCCTGGAAGGTTCTGCTTTTTGAAGGCATCCTTCAGTAAGGGAAATGCTCATTCTTTCTGTAGCTTGGTACACCAGTTTCTTGTATACATTAGGTGTTTAGTTTAAAGACTGAAAGGACAAGCTCTGGTACACTGGTAGTGGTTATAAACCACTGCATTTAGTACAAGTATCATATACTAGTTCATAAACCCAAACTCCTTGTGTTGAGGGTTAAGAGTTTTCTTATTTCACTGAGCACAGACTCTGAAGTTTGCTCAGGGAGAGTAAACTCCTGGCTCAGATGAACAACCACCAATTATGCTATGGAGTTGCACCGTTGTTTCCTTCTCTATTGAGGTGTAGATCTTTTCTCAGAATTATTTATCAGTCACGAACGTGGCAGAAAGAAGAATCCCACCCCGCTCCCCAAGTTGGAAAAAAAAAAATTCCCAAGAATTCCAGTTTTGTCTTACGGGTTCACTTATTAGCATATTATTGACATTAAAAGAACACTGACAGACTCTCCAGCCAGGAAGGCAGCCCAGAAATTCCAGAAAAATGCCTGACAAAATTGAAGTGAAAAAGAGAGAAAAGGGCTTAGAAACTGTATGGTCAGAAACAGCTTTTGATACACAGCTGAAGACAAGATTAATTAGGAGACGGTTAGATTTTTTTTTTTGTTTATCTAACAGTTATATACTAGTATCAAGATGGCAATTAGGATGAAAATGAAGCTGTACCAGACAGTCAGCCTATGCCTAAGCAGCTACATAAGTAAATTCTTGTGCCTCAAACACCTTCTTCAGAAATTACTTCCGCTCCTCCTTCTGTTTCAAGGCTGTTTCCCTCCCCAGCCACCCTGTTTCAAGTCAAAGCACTCACAATAACAAGCAATTAGGACGGAACCAGTTTTGATTACATATCAAAGCCATGATAACAATTTCACTTATACTGGTGAAGTGCAAGACAAGGGTTAAGAAGCAGTGAGAAAAAAATATATAGCTGCTTAATGTTCAGCCTCCCAAGTCCAGTGTTTCTCTGGAATACTTTGACATAGCCCAAAGGATTCAAATCACTCAAGCAGCTTCATTATTATTCTAGGGAATTGTGTGCTACTGCACGCGTGATACTTTAAGAATCACCAGATGCTCTAACAGCTAGAGCTACTTGTGTTATATTTAAATAACCTGAGTTTCGCTAGCAGAGCTCTTAAACCTATCTGAAATACCCACAGCATGAGCCAGTGTTTCATCTTTGCAGAAAATGTGGATCCAGTTGCCAAACAAATCCCCAGTGGCAGCGAATACAGTCCCTGCTCTTTGCTCATTGAGCCAATCTTCATTTTTGACTGGATCTACAAATTACTACTCAAAACAACCAGTATTTTACCTGGCGTTCTCCACTTTGTGTGTATTTTTCTTCATTTTGCCAGGCGAGTCAATTGTCACTCCAAGACTCCTCAGTTGTTTGAGCGTAGCACTAATCACGCTCTCTTTATCCGCCACTCCCGTGTCAGTCTCTGAAGCCGTTTCTGTTTTATCAACATCCTGATACTTAGGGCCATCACCATTAACAATTCCTGATTTTACAGGCAAGGGATCTTGCTCTTCTGAGGACTTTAAGAGGTGGTTTACTTGGCCCTACAGAAAAAGGGAGCAGGGGAGAGACCACATGGACAAAACCACCATGACATGCAGGAGTTGTCAAAGATGAAAATCCTCGTTTACTCTTATGCAACTTATAATACAACTAGACGGGTTAACAGCTTATTCTGACAAAGAAGCCAAATTCAGATTCAGTTCAGATGCAATCACGTAAACTCACAGCAGTGTAGTCAAACACTGGAATATCTTACATTTCAAGCTTTCTGTAAGAATCTGTCTGAATTTAACATATTCTTCAAGATTGAAGTATCTGCCCTTTAAGGGACTTGAAGGTAAAATGCTGTGCTATTTTAAAGGGCACTAATTTGGGAAGTTATCAACTGACATTATCTTTGAACTAAAGAATTACTTATTAGACAGTATTCCATGTATGCATGGAATAGTGAAGTACAGAATAACCACTTAAACATTAAAAACTGAAAAACCACAAACTTAGAACTTTTCTGTAGAGCATAACGTGAACTTGAAAACCACACGCAATTTTCATCCATGCCAATACCACATCATAACTTCAGCAGTGTGCTGTTTTCACTGTTGCATTTAGTGCACAATAACAAATTTAAACGAATTACCAGTAAGTCCTGGTAAAGCTTCTGATCCTCTGACGGATGTCGAGGCAGCAACGAAGTGGGTGGCTCCGAGCTTTGCTCACTTGTTACCACCACATGGTTGCTGGCTCCCTCTGTTGGTTCTTTCTGTAAAGACACACTAATACTTTCTTCCAAGGATGAACCACGAACAAGTGCTTGGGAAATGTTTCCATTTCTGAAACAGAACATGGAGATAGCTAGATGTTTCCTTGAAACAGAAAAAGCACAAGTATAACTACATGTGCCTTATCTTTTCATGAACATCAGAAGAGGAGAAAAATCTGAATACTGGAAACAGATCCTAACATTTCTTGGTTTGTCTACTCCTTGAGGCTTTGCTCCTTTCTGCAGTCTTTTTCTTTCAAAAGTCATTTGAGGACTGAGGAAATACACTTCGCAGTGTGAAACTACAACAGCCTGACTAGTTTTTCAAAAGATGATTTGAAAATGGCAATGGCTTCTCTGGACTAGTCAAAACTCAATAGCACTCTACAACTTAACCTTAAAGCAGATGAAATTGAAGTTATTAAGAATCTGGAATTTGTCCTATGTTTTCAGCATTTTTATGGACACTTAAAAGCCTTTAGGACTAAGTATCTTTCATATGTTCTGAAACATGACTTATTCAAAAAGGCGTATTTACCAAGGTGAGTAACTGATAACAAGATTCCTGTGGTAGTTTAAGAACACTTTAAAAACTTCTCAAAGACACCAGTACAAGTACACACATTCATAATGCACCTTGAGTATTGTGAACTGAGAACAAACACCTACTTGAAATATTTCTCAATAGCAGGTGTGAAAGAGGAACCATAATCTATCCTGAAGTTTCCAGATAAAAAACGTTAATATTCTAGAACGAGTTACAACATGATGCTCTGCATCCCCTTCAGCCAGCTGGTGCGTGCGTCGCATAAACCTTTTGAGACCAGACATATCAATAGTACTATCATCCCGAGGAGTTCCTTAAGCGACCCTCCTCCCCTTCCCTGTTCCTCCTCGGAAGACAAGTGTAAGATAAGGGAATTTCAGAACTCAACTGATCAATTGCCTGTGTTGAAAGTGATAAGATTTAAATCACGTGACATACTAGATAGTCAATGTAGGTTATCAGTTACTGTTACACTAGCAATTATTCATCATTCCCCAAAATGTTCCCCTCCTCCTCAAAGAAATCTAGGTGATGCTCTACATTCTTACTGTAAGATACTTATACAGCAATTTTACAGGTTTATGAATCCAAGTTGAAGAGAACCTCAAGATGGTATCTCTCTAAAATACAATGTTCAAAAGGCAGATTTGAATCAGTAACATTTATGGTAGCAATAAATGTTTGCAGATAATACTTTAATAAAGGACTATGAATATTTAAGTTATAGCTTAATTATCATAATCTTTTCCAATATGATTATTTTAGAAACCTAATTTAACTGGAAGGGTATTTGTCCTCCTTTGGCTTTTCATACCTAGAGAATATTAGATCTTTAAAAGTGCTAAATTGTTGAGCTATTCCCTGTGTAAAAATAACATCTATATAGACAACTAAAAATATTTTTAAATTGCTTCCCAAATCAGTCTGAGATTAGTCATTGCACTATAAAGAACCTGAGCTTAAAAATAATTAAATTAGCAGCAGTGAAGTTGTACCTGCATTCACTACACAAAGTAGTTAGGCGTAAAATTCAGGGAAGTTGTATAATTGTAAACCCCTCATCCTCAGCCCCTCAGAATTGAAAGGGTTCTGACTGCTGACAAGGAAAAGCCACTGTAGGAAAACAACCGACTACATCAGCGTCCCCTTTCTCCCTCAGGATTTAAGGTAAGAAAGGGAATGCTGCCAGCCCTGTACATGCTTTTTCCAAGTTAAAGGCTTTTGCCATCAGCTGCTGCTGATAGGTGGGCTAGCTAAACGTGCATGACTGATAAATGCAGACTCTAAAGGCAACTGTTTCCATGAGTTGTACAATACGAGGCATAATTAAAAAACAAAGACGGGAAGGAACACAACAACTGAAGTCAGGTGACTATTTAGAATTCCTGAAAAAAAAAAATAATTATGAAAGTAGTAACTTAAGAAAGGCAGTTCAGCTTATTCTGTGAACACAAGATATTTCTGGTCACTTACTGGATAGTGTTCTGATTAGTTCCTTCTTCCACAAGATGAATACTGTCTACAAAGCTGGGCATGTCAACCACCTTTAAGGAGGAAGCAATGCTTGTATTACTTGCATCTTGTTCAGCATTAATTGAAATGCTTATGTCTTCCTTAGAAATCTCTTCATCCTCTTTTTTCCCTTGTGGTATGGAGTCATCTTGTTTTTCTGAGGTTGTATTCCAAAATAAGCTAGCACCTAGAAGAGAATTAGAGATTTACTCGTTTGAAGAACGTCATTACTAACTTCTGAGACCCTTTGGCTTTATAGAGCTAGAGGAATCATTTCCTCACATTCATTTTTTTTCCACCACTTTAAAAGTTATTTAGGGTTTAGAACAGCTAAGAGTTGCCAAAACATCACTCAAGTCCTAGTTTCTTCCAAAGCATACTTGATGAAAATAAATGGTTGTATTAAAGCATATTAATGCACTGACCTTGAGCCAGTTTCAAAATTTCCTCCAGACTAACCACAATATTTCCATGGATTTAACAGGAACCAATACATTAATATGTAACTTTACAGACACAGCTGCCTAACTTGCTAAAATTAAAGCAAATACAGTCTCCTCTCCATGCATGTAAATGCATGACTTGCAAAACCCATCAATAATATATTTAATAGAACACCAGATGGGACAGAAGGTATTACTTTTCAAAACAGTGTATTCATTCAAGAAAAGATGTTGATTTTTTGTTTCCATAAGGCACAATTTAAAAATAGAAGACCTTGCTAAAGCTATTGGAAAAATACTTCTTCCAGTGACGGCAATCATTGCCATTGCACCCCAAAGACAAAAGTAGCTCCAGCCTAAACTTGCAAACAACGCCTAGAGAACTTAGCTCTTTTTTTGGTATCTACGTGCATGTTTGCATATGTTCAGCATTTCTGCAAAACATTCCCTCCATGCCCAAACAAATCACAGAAACATCCAGAAAAAGCGATGCCAATCTATTTTTAAAGAATAAAGCGTTACCTGTGCTCACAGCAATGCTCACACTTTTCCTTGAGTGAGAACACGGCAAGGGCTGTGTTTCCATAGAAACAAAGTCCCCTTGCTTCTCTGGCTGCAGAGCATGGCTAGCTGCAGCTGCTTCAGAGGAACAAGCCTGATGAGCCTGTGCTTCCAATAAGCGTTGGATCTGTAACGGTCATCAGAAAGTTATAATTCATACAATAAAATATAAAGTATAATAGGCAAAAGCGAATTACTAAATTAGACTCCTCTAAGGTCTGGATTCAAATCCACGCTGCACTGCCACAGAAACCTGATAACCTTCCAGTTCTCAGCAGTGCACGCAACATAAATCAAACCACCAATTCTGATGTTGGCAGAGCTAGCAAAGAAGAGGTTTTAAGCACGCTGGCAGAACTACACCAAGACAACTTGAGTAAAGCCTATTTGCACTACACTTGTTGGAAGTATTCTCTGTCCCTTTCATTCATATACAAAGCCTATTACCGACTTACCAGTCAAGCATTTATATGCCAACTGTCCCTACATCATGCTAAACCAACTTTGTATTAATTACAAGCACTTAAATGATAAAATTAAGGTTGCCCAGGCAATCTTCACTCCAGTATTTGCATCCACCCTGTTCATCGATTAGTTCACAGCTCATAGGGAAATATCATAACAGGGAAGGCAGCATTTCTGCAATAAGGTGAGGTTTCCCTCTCTCATGCACAAACCATGCTTTAAGAACCATATCTAAGGCATATTTCAGTTGTAATTTTACAGTTCAAGCAGGAAAAACATGTATTGTGAGCAACTTTCCTATTCTTATCGTTCATCACCAGCAGCAATAATTAAACTCTGGCTCTTCAGCCCCAAATCATACCCTGCAAAATACAGGGCCAGCTGAAGTTTTCAAGGCAACAGCCTCAATAGCTCAGTAAGCTGCGGGCTTGAAGGTGGGCAAAGCAACACACAAGAACCTTCTGTGCTTCACCTGTATGCTTACAATAATTCCAAAGTTTCCAGCCCATGCAGTAAATTTTTTTACATTTGCAAACATATATGTATATATACACACACACACAGAGGAAAGCATATCTGTTTGCATTGTAAAAGAGTCTGCTAAAAGGGAAACCACGTTATAGAAATACAATAAAAATAAATGCAAAGTTTAATTAGGCAAGAGTCAAATAGTTTTCATTTAAGGGACATCAATTAGCAGAGCTAATCAGGACCCCTCCTCCATCCCCAAACTGCAGCTCCTATGACAGGCTCTCTTGTTCCAACAAGGACAGACAACAGTTAATTTAATTCCTTTGGCAGGGGAACTATCAAAGCATAATCACTACGAGGGCAGAGGAGAAAGCTGCCATTTCCACAAACCTGAGCTTGAAGTAATTTGAGTTGTCTATCTTGTTCTGTAAGAACCCGGTATGCATCTGGAGATAATCCCATCATTCCGTTATCTGATCCTGCTTTAGAAGTAGGCACGTGCAAGCACGGTGAGTGGGCTGCACAAAACTGTGGACTAGAGAGGCTTGCACTTGAAGGCAGCCTTCTTCCAGGCGATAAGCTATTGTCAAGAGAACAGTTCCCCATTTTCCCATGATATCTCACATTTATAGGGCTGCTTGTGGTATATCCTGTATTGCAGCAAATATTTGGACAAACGATATTTTGATGGAGCACAGCACATAGATTCTGTTGAGCCACCTCTGACTGGATTTCCACTCCATGTTTGGGGCTCATTTTACCAATTCCTTGCCATGAGTTTATTGGATTACATTGCAGGGAAGCAGAAAACTGACAGTTGCATGCACTGGCTGGACAGCAAGGTGGCACTTGAACCGGCATCTGCAGTTCTGGTGGTCTTCTGCAGCTCTGTGGTGAAAAAGCAGAGGTGTAGAGGACTGGCTGCGTAACAGCAGGAAGCTGCTTGGAAGTAGGTATCGATGATCTTCTAATTGGATGCTCTCCCTGCTGTGCCACTCCATCGGGATTTAATACAAGTCTTTCTGGTGGCTTTCTGGGGTGATGCACAGATGTATCCGGGGAAGGCCCACCACAGGGGGTTGAAGGAGAAGAAGATCCAGAACTTTTTCTTGATTGAGGGCATAGTTTCTTACAGTGCAACTGTTGCTGTAGTAGAGCTTGCTTTCCTCTGGAAGGCCTTGAAGTTAGAATTTTCTGGTTTAAATGGTTTGACAATTGCCTCAAAGAGGGATCTCCCATATTAGCAGAAAAGTTTTGCTTGTCTTCAGAGTGCTGGGTGGGGTAATATGTAGATCCCAAGCACCCTTTCTTTTTATTAGGCTGATGTAGTGCTGAGGGTAGGCTTTTAGCATTTGAAGTCCCCATAGGCGTAGACGATTGTCCTGATTCTATGAAACTCCCATCCAAAACAAGTGACAGTTCAGGAACTGAAGGAAAGATCCTGGTAACCTGAAGGGACAATTACACAAGCAAGTTTAAGACCATTCTAAAATACTGTCTTTCAGCTCTTCACATGAAGAATTTCAAAGAAAATGTTTTCATTTAAGATCAGTATATGACCATTACCAGCTCCAAACCAACTACACATTGAATACTTTTCTAAAGATTGGAGAATCCAGATACAGAAAAAGCAGCAAGATCTCTAGGATCATTCTTAGAAGACAAAATTGCTTTCATACGGCATAACACCCATGTCTACCGAATGAATGCTCCATGTCATCCCAGAGCATATTTCAGAGTATGGATCTTTCCCCCCTTCAAGAAGTGGGCTACTATTCTTGGACCCAGTAGATAGGTGCAATAGAACACATTTTATAATCCACAACTGTCACATCCTTCTAGATGTATGCTGTATGAGGGCTGCTATTTCATTATATTTGTATATGATTCAGTAAAAAAAGACAGACCAGAAGATCTTGACTTCATTTACCTGGAAATGCAGAAGAAAGAGTTTGCTGCCTCTCTCTTTGCGTCAGATACCAGAGCTCTTCCATTTAATGGTACCAACACTCCCAAAGTAGAACCTGCTACCCCTATACCCAAATGCTAGTGTATACAGGAAATAAAGTGCCTATAATCCTGGAAAAAAGGCAGGTTAACTGCAGCAGGAGTTGCAACTCTTGGTCTATTTCTTCAGTTCTGTTTTCCCTTGCTAGCACTTTGAGACAGAAGCTTTATACTCTCCAGTCCCCTTACAATGAGTTTTGCTGCTCTAAGTGTCACATCTGAGATGCCTAGAACAATTATTTACTTAGTTACCTGTTGACTCACTGGGTGAGGACTTGGAATTGGTCTGGGGGATAAATCCTCATCTTCTACACCAGAGTCGTGATCACTTGCTGACAACTTCCTGGGTGAGCAGCCTTGGGAAGGACTAAAACCAACATAAATCAAACTAAAAATGTTTGCTTGTCAGATTTGGCAGCAGTAACATGAATCTTCATGTTTTTCACTGTGCCATCTACAGTGTAATATCAGCACCATTTTTTCAAGAAGCAGTTGCTATACATCTCCTCCCTGGTTAGCTAAGGAGATCACACAGTAAGCAGTTCTAAGATCAGACAGTGAAAATACAAATGCTGCTTTTGGGCAAAAAGATACTAACCCTCCCTCCCGACACCCTCAGACATACACACCTTTCAAGTGACGTTCTAACAGTAAAGCACTGTAGTAGTAGAAGCACTAGTAGAAAGATAGAGAGTGCTACAGTAAAGACTGTAACACTGCTTAAAGGAGAATAAAGGCTACCTTGTAGTCATAGATAAAAAAATTGATGGATACGTCAAGCTCTTAAAAATCTCTAAGTTTCAACCTATCCAGGTCTCGCAGTTCTGAAAAGTCAGAAGGAAAAAGGAATTTTCACCACCTTAAGTAGATTTCAATTAGAGATTTGCTTCAAAGGACAGATCTCACAGAAAGCTTAATACGGTGAACTAGGCTCCATCAGTAAGGAAGCCTTTTTAGAACCATCCACAGTATAAACTACAACCATCAGTATCAAGAGTAGAACTACAAGTAGTTTCTCTTGGAATATGGTCAGCTTGACTGTCTTACTTGAAGACTATTAACTCTAGGAATAAACAAAAGCACATACACAGATTTTAATGCGAGAGGATCACTGTATGCACAGCTACACTGACATCTGGCACAGCAGAAGTCAAAAAAACTTCATCCAAGAAGTATTTAACTTTTGCATATAAATGACATCTGAAAGATTTACCTTCTCATAGGAAGTTTCTTGCAAACTCTGCTGAAGAACTCAGTTTCTGCATTTTGGTTTTCTGCACTCAACTCAAAGTGGATAGGGTTCTTGTCTGAAGGTTCAACATTCTGGAATGAAATTTTCTGTATTTGTGAAGGATGAAACTTTCAACTTTTAATCACTGAGGTACTACTCCCAGAGAAATCACGTTAAGGAGGTTTATATCTCATTATTTGCTGCTTGTCCTCTACTTTCAATTCTCAATTCTTTCACCACTACAAGGAGGCAGGCAACTTCCCTTCCTGTTTAACACTGCTCCACCTGCTACTCTAAAGTAGTTGGCCTAATTATAGCCACGAGCAGATGCTTCCTTGCTGCAACTGCTTAGACGCTCTTCCACAAGCCTTCACCACTATAGGAAACAGCAATTGCAAGTTCTGGAGACAACAGAAGCGAGCCTCTGTTACTAAGAGCTTTATCATCTTCAGAAAGCCAAGCTCTACCTAGGCTAAAGGTGGAAGGCACCCCAGAACTGAGAAATTTAGTTGGAAACAGGACACATGTTACACTAGCTGCTTCTCTACCAGAGTACAGAAGCACGTATCAAGCAGAGTAACAATTCAACTTCAGGTTCTGCACAAGTCTAGGAAAACACATAAGGAACTGAGATTTCCTACAATTTCCTCAAATCTTATTAGTTATCTCCCAGACACTGTATCATCAAAGATGAAACTCATCTTTCAAAGAGTTACCCTGCACAAAGATAAAATTGTTCCTGCTTTGCTACTGTAGCGCAGCAAGAGATCTGCAGTTTAGTAACCACTGAATTCCCTTTTGCATTCAACTTCAAGCAAAGCACAAGTTACCTAGCTTTGTTCTCCAGAAAGCACTGATATGCATCATCCAAGCAGTCGTTAGATGTGTCCAGCATGCACAGAGCATACCAGACTAACAAACGCTTTAGAAAATCAGAATCTCTGCTCATAAAGCCAAAAGGTAACTAGTAAGAAGGAGCACTAACCAAGTCCACCACAGCACACTACATTTTAAAAGACAGATTCTTAATGCTATTAGAAAAGCAAGCAGTTGCTGACTTCGGAGGTCATCTCTCAAATCGAGAGACAAACTCTGGATTTACAGTAATCGCTGTAAAAAGGTAGCTTTATAGAGCTACATAATTTTCAAACACTGCGGTTCCATTTGGGTCACATTATAGTGACTCCTCCTTTAACTACTTACACTGCAAGTACTTTAAAGTACCATGATGTAGTAGGAAACCAAGCCACTTACTTTGAAGAGGTGTACTGTTTCATTGCAAGTTAAGATCTGAAACCCTAGTTCAGTCTGTCCACTGCATGGAATGCACTCGTAAAACTCTGGCTCCTTGTGTGTCAATGAATAAAGCACAACAAGAAAACTCCCAGATTCTGAAAAAACCCTAGAATAGGAAATAAAAACCAAACACATTTAAAAAAAAAATTCAGAAACAGGAAGAAGGCCCTTACTTTCTCAATATACTGAGCAAACTATCACACAGTTTAGCAAACTGGTGAATCACTGCATTTTGAGTAGTACTAAGCAGATGAACTTATGACTGATGCCACATGCAAGAATCAAAGCAAAGTAGAGAAATCGGAATAATTCATTTACTTTCTAGTTCAAACCTTTAGGATCACTTAGTACTTTAAATGAATTCCAGGAAGACTTCTATCATACCCTAGAAGAAAACATCTGTAAAATGATACTGTAGTTTTTTGATAATTCAATTGGAGAGGTATTATAAAGACACTCAGTGTTTCAGTCATGCCTAAGTATTCCAAAAATGCTCATTAGCAAACGGATGGTTTTTTTTTTTGAAGAAAAATGATATTGAAGTTTTTTCTACAGGTCAAGAACAGTGAGTAACAACAGCCAACATTTAACACAAAAGATCAAGGATAATTAAAATAACATGCATTTCCAGGAGAAGTCAGTACTGCTTTCAGAACAGTTTTTCTTTTTATAGTATTTGTAATGCACTTGTCTGGGGAGGAGAGAGTGGGGTGTTGTTTGTTCGTTGTTGGGTTTTTTTTTTTAAGTAGTATATGCGATAAAGAAAGCACTAGAAACAAGATGCTTGAAAAACACATTCGCATACAACTTTAAAATTATACTTACAATTTAAGAGTTAAAAAATGTATGATGCACAGATTAAGCAGTTAGTTTGCAGAGGTTAATTCTGTTTGCATGGTTCATCAAATCTGCCTAATCCACTTCCACGATGGAATCAGTGAAAGTTAATGAGAGTCAAGCATCTAACTTGCCTATCTAATAATCTAATTGGGCTCTTATCTGTATTTGGGCATATTTAAATTATTAAGGGAAAAAAAGTCTATTCTGTAATTACAGACACATCTGTTCACCACATGTGGTTTTATTTCATAATTTAAAAGCAAGTGTGGTCGAGTGGAAGAAATTCTTATGCATACAGCATATTTTAAAGTTTTACTTATCTGAAGAATAGTTTTAAACTATGAACACCTGAACTCCCTCCCAGCTTTCATATAAATAGAACTTAGCAAATGTTAAAAGTGAAAAGATGTAGAGAATGAGGAATTATTATCTACTAACATCACAATGAAAAAAAAAATCAGAATGCAAAAACTATAAAACCAGAATATTCAGGAGGAAGTCATAACATGACAGTATTAGCTGTAAATCAATATGCTTCAATATGTTGGTCAGATACAACCACTGAGAAAGCCTATGTCAATGAAAACACCCATAAGAAAAGTTCAAAACCAAAAACCCCACCACTGTTTAAACTAGCATTTCCTGCTTGCTTGTCCTTATTTAAACTAAAATGCAGTGACCTTAATGATATTAATGTTTACCCTCTTCTGTCTTTGAGATATCAGGCCAGCTTTCTAACACTTTAGTCCTAGAAAATTTGTGAGAGAGAAGTCAAAACCAGAAAGAACAACTAAAACAGATAGCCCCACCTCTTATATAAATCACAGAATTTCCTCAAATATCTTTGAATGGAGCCCATGTTGCCACGCATTTCTGTGGAATGCATTTTTAGGCAGCCAATAGCTTCTATGTTTTGTAGATAAAAGTGACTTGCCTTTCTTGAATTGAAGAACTGAATAAATATCGCAAGCAACAGGCCCAGACTTGAGGACTACAGATATGAGTAACTCCGCTCAGCCAACTAAAAGTAAGAAGAAATATCCAATTAGAGACAGTTCCATTACCAAGTTTCCACTATGAAATCCCTCAAATACATCTCAGTTAATATGTGTATTAATCTGTACAAACAGAGCCAAACACTTACACTCCAACTAATGGCAAAGTATAAGCCTTGGGATCAGACTCGAGCAGCAAAAGCAATTTTCGTGTCTGGTCCATAGTAAGGTAGCTGAAACAAAGCAGAAGTTGGGGGGTTTTTTTAGCATTTTGGAAGTCAGTCTTTCAGAAAAATCATGAAGAGACAAATACAAGTTTAGAAAATACTGTAAGAAACAAGTTTGGGGAAAAAAAAAAAATCAAAACTGTTCTTCCTCCACACTTACAGAAATTCCTCAGCTTTTCATCCTCTCCCTGTGTATCAAAGAATTATCAAAGACCATATTGGCTTACTATTATGGTAGTCACAACAAGTCCAGAATTCCAAGTCATGTTAAATTTGAAGAGTAACTTTCAGGGATGCATTCACAAGGTCCAAATACAATGACATTCACTTGCTTCAAATTATTTCTCTGTTTGACCCTTAGCTAATTTAGTAGGATGAACTATCAGTCAGAATGATGATTTCACAATACCATCTTATAAGCATGATTATCAGAAAAAAACTTTGATTCCCATTCACCTGATTTTCATTCTCGAGCCAGCACTGATACTGTTTAAAAAGCTGGATGCCCTTTATATTTACTATGTTAACTAGTGTTGTGTGTCCCTGTCCCAGTAGGAAGATCCGCCTACTGAAGTCAAAAGCAAGAACTACACCTGCTGAACCAGTTAATATTTTTGCCCCACTCCATTTCCTGTTTCTTGTTAATAATGGTTTAAATTTTTCCAAGTTCAAGAAGTTATGTTATCCTTATGACCGTTATTTTACTAAAAAGCAAAGCACTGGTTGAGATCTCACCTTCCTACCTGCTTTAACAAACACAACAAACTGCCAGGCAACTTTAATGGCTTTAGCATAATGCTTCACTCACCCAGATTTATAAGTTCCTTGAACTTGTGCAATATTCATAGGGCTGTTCAAATTTCTTGCTAGGGCTGTGGGAATAATTGGGACAGACTTCATGGGGGTGTATTCCAAGATATTTGCTGCAGTAATAGAAGCCCAGTAAAAATTAAAATGTAGATTATCCAGGTTTTCTGTGAAAACAATGTGAGCTCTAACAGTGAGCAGTTTAGAAAGATCCAGTGATTGTTTACTGCACAGACTGTGCTGCAGACCCTAGAAGTAAGGAAAAGAGAAAAAAGTTAAATACACAAAAATTGTCTTCATATGAATACCATGATTCAAGTTGTATTACGCTAGGAACTCAGATCACTCATCATAGTTACCGTTGCAGTGCGCACTGTATAAAAAGCTGTTAACCCAGGTCTCCAAAGCTCATGGTAGTACCGAATATAGTCAATAATGTAAAATACACTTGAAATTAAGCTATGCATACCTTAGCATTGCTTTATGATGTATTCAAAAACCTGGGGTTACTTAAATTGTATAAAAATTAATAAAATAACAGGCAACTAGAAGGCTCAAGGTGATCTATCAAAGCTTTTTTACATGCACTCAAGAAATTTGTATTTTAACATCTAGATATATCGTGATGAGAAAGTTTATATATGAAGTAAGCATTATTTTTATTACAAAATACACACAACTACTACAGGCAAACATTTCCAGGAACAGAAGGTGTATTTACTAGATTATACATCTACAGCAGACCACAGAAGCAACAGACACACATTTCAGCTATAACTGCTAACCTACATAGACTTTACATGCTTTCTTGCAAGTCACTTGCTTAGTACTACTTTTTAATCAACAATTGCATAAATACTGCAAATAATTCATGATAGATTTGAAAGAAAAATCTGGTTTTTTTCATGTTGTAGTAAGTTTGTCGCAATCACTGTTGTCATGCTGGGTTTGTCGGTCAGACCAGCTAAAAAAAAAAACTTTGGTCAGACAGCAAGATTTCAGTCCAAGATTAAAGACTCTGTGATCCTTAAACACCTGTGAAGGCTACCTGACTTTTCACAGTTTTTGATATACTTTTCAATGACACTCAAGCAGCTCATTTCAGACAACCAACTAAATAGCCTTACTTCAGCCACAGCTTTGCTGTGTTTGAAATCAGTGGCGTCTGGAAATCAAGCCCTGTGCATAGTTCAGTGTCCTGCCTAGAAGACAGTTTATTGTTTAAGAGACCCAAAAGTTGCCAAGGGCTGCTTACCTTGAAAGCCAAGCTGATATCTTCAGCACTGTGCACTATAATATTATCTGAAGAAGGTCCCCAGGTACTAACTGTACATGGAATCAAAAAGTCTCCAGGAAGAGACGCAGTTGGAATTTTGCCCAATCCACCAGCAACTTCTCGACCAGGATCAAAGCGGTCTATTGTTAGCATTATGCCTTCCCCAGCTTTAAAATAAATACATAAAGTTAGAGTCCAAGCGCAACAACTCAGGCTCCTTGATAATGGCTTACTCAACCAACCAAACAACATTTTCTGTCACCCTGATGTTTGAAGTTACCTTCATCTACTGCAAGAGTCCCAAGTAAAAAACAGGATAATAATTTCTTTTCATTCTGCTTAGCATGGCGATAGGCAAGTCGCAAGGTTTTCTCCATCATAGATAACTTTGGGTTTCTAAAAGGAGACAATAAGCAAGTTTAAGACTTAAATTATTTTTAATGCTTTTTTTTAAAAAGTATTAATTATATTCCAATAGCTTCCACATTTTTTGTCCTTTAAAAAGAAAATATACAGAAAGAGCTGATGGAGGCACCTCTGAGGTGTATATAAGGGCTGTCCACACTTACATGCACATGTACACATATACTTGCTCATATACTTGCTTTAGTAACTACAGTAAGATTTTTATAACATCAATATAATAACTACCCAGTTAAGTAATAAGGATCAGTTTTTACCCTCCATTTGTTCTACAAGTCAGGTTTAGAACACCCTGCCCTAGAAATTCACAAGTGCTTCAGATTTGCCTCCAGATTCATTCTAAACAAAAAAACATCAGAACATTTTTGCATTTTAATCCACATTCCTGAAGCAAGCAAAAGACTTAGTTTTAAGTTTTACTTGAAGCACTCTATCTGTATCCAGTTTATCAGAAATATTTTTTTCTTTGTAAATACTTGGAGACAAAGAAAAACACATTAAAGAGAACTACAAGTATGCAATTACTTTTACACCTTTCCATATGGGAAGAAAACTGAATGGAATTGTTAGTTACTTTAGACTGAGGCACCTCGAACCCACTTGACTGTGAAACACCACAGAAAGGGAAACTCTCAAATCTTTCCAATGAAAAATCCCTATACACTTACAATGAACACACCGGTTGTTTCTTTTTCCTTTGTGCTTTGTCATACACTAGACTCAAAAGATAAAATGAGGCTTGGAATCATATAAATCTTAATTTACTTTAACCTTTAGCTGCTTAGAAAGTGTTATCCATACCTGTAATAGGTGATGTGTGAGCCAATGACATCACCCATAGGCACTGGGTCCCAAAGTGCGCACTTCGCCAGAGGGAAACTGAAAGGGACCATCTTTTCAGAAACAAATCTGGAAAGAGCATAGAGATAAGAAAGGAAAATTGATTAAGCTCATTACTTTCAAACAGCATTTATAAGAAGGAACAAAGGAGTGATGTTGTAAGAAAAATAAGAGGATACATAAACTGTTGGTACTTTTTTTTTTTTCAAGTCCAGGCCAAAGAAGCAGAAACTTTGTTGTATGAAGTTGTCAAGGATATGAACTACAAAGTCAACACAAAACTTTCTTCCTCCACCTGACAGTTCCTTCATATAATCTTGGAAGATGTGTAGGCCAAAATAAAAGTTTGCAGATAAAGCTCAAGAAAAACCTGCTCTGGGCATATTGTAGGAAAGGAAAAAGTTATCAATCATTAGAAACTCCTATGGCACACAGAATTCGTGATTAAGCAAATTTAACTTTAGATCAGCTTCCAACAGCCCTGTTTCAGTCACTTTTTAAAGTCAGCATTCAATCCACTTCAGTTTTGAAGACTTGTGAAATAAAGCCTTAGCTTAAGTCAGACAATATAGTGCAAAATTTGCAATTAGGCTTCAGAGGCATGAAGAAATTAGTACGTAAACACGTAAACTTGTTTACATAAGCAGGATTACATTTTTTAAGAATTGCCTAAACCAAGTATACTAAGAAAAATACAAAACATTTGACAGTCCGCGTCATTTGCCAAATATCTCAACACTTTTTAACAAACAAACAAGAACTTCCTTTGTAGGTATTTGGAACCTCAAACTTTAGCAAGGTGCTTTCTTTGTAGTTCCTTAAGTTGCCGGGAAAGAACTTTCCCTATTTTTAAGGCAGTCCTCTAAGAAACTCACCAACCTCTTTTGCTCCCAGCGACAGTTAATTGATTCCCATTAAAAGCTAAACGCCCATACAAGTAGGTCCTAATTAAGGCTTGTGAAAGGGGAAACTTTTTTAAAGCCGCAGTTTTCACTCTGTTTTGGCAAGCAGGGATCATAAACACAACCCCACAGCTCTTTATAGCCAGAGCCGCACTGGCAGAGCGGCATCGGGCCCAGCCTGTGCCCCGACGGGCTAGGGGGCAATGCACCACCTCCCCCCCCGTCCCTCCCCTCTCTACCGAAGGTACACCAGACCCTCCCAGGGGGTTTCCCCAACGGGGTACCTCAGATCCGAGACGGGCAGAAGGGGTTCCATCCGGGGCGGCCGAAGCTCTGCCCCCTCCTCTTCTCCCTGCCGGAGCGCACTGGCGTGAGGCGGCACCCAGCCGCGGGGCNCTTTGTAGGTATTTGGAACCTCAAACTTTAGCAAGGTGCTTTCTTTGTAGTTCCTTAAGTTGCCGGGAAAGAACTTTCCCTATTTTTAAGGCAGTCCTCTAAGAAACTCACCAACCTCTTTTGCTCCCAGCGACAGTTAATTGATTCCCATTAAAAGCTAAACGCCCATACAAGTAGGTCCTAATTAAGGCTTGTGAAAGGGGAAACTTTTTTAAAGCCGCAGTTTTCACTCTGTTTTGGCAAGCAGGGATCATAAACACAACCCCACAGCTCTTTATAGCCAGAGCCGCACTGGCAGAGCGGCATCGGGCCCAGCCTGTGCCCCGACGGGCTAGGGGGCAATGCACCACCTCCCCCCCCGTCCCTCCCCTCTCTACCGAAGGTACACCAGACCCTCCCAGGGGGTTTCCCCAACGGGGTACCTCAGATCCGAGACGGGCAGAAGGGGTTCCATCCGGGGCGGCCGAAGCTCTGCCCCCTCCTCTTCTCCCTGCCGGAGCGCACTGGCGTGAGGCGGCACCCAGCCGCGGGGCCTGCCCGCCACAGCCCCTACCTCAGCCGGCCGCCTGGAGGAGGCCCGCCGGCGTCCCCAACGGAGGAGGGGAGCGGACAGTGGCACCCCTTCCCCGAGGCCTAACGACCGCCGGGAGGCACCAGGAACCGCCTCACCTCCCGCCGCGGCGGGACACGACCCGCTCCACAGCGTCCCGTCCCGCCCCGCTCCGGCGCCTTCCTCAGCCCACCACCAACCCCCCTCCTCGTTCCCCGCGGCCGACCGCCGGCGGCCAATCAGAAGGCACAACCGGCCGCGATCCCGCCCCCGCTGCCTGCTCCGACCCAATGGGTGCGCGGTGTGTGTGGGGGGGGAATGCTCGACCAATCACAGCGCACCCCGGGGGAACCAACCGCCAGCGCGCGCGCAAGGGGTTTAAAAACGCCGGCGGGGCCTCACAAACGGTCCGCGGGAGGGCGGGGAGTGCGCAGGCGCAGTAGGGTGCGGAGGGGTTGCCATGGCAACGCCCCGCCGCCATCGCCGGAGCTGGGCCGGGCCGGGCCGGGCCTGACAGGACGGCGGCAGCTGCCCTAGGTTTCGAAATAAACCGGCACAACCCACCATCCCACCTGCCCGGTCCCGCGGCAGCGTCGCTCCGGCCTTAGCCTTAACTTTTCCCAACCCGCGTGTCCCGAAGCCGCGAGCCACCTGCCGCATTCACCGGAGGACGGCGCGTCGCTAGGCCGCAGGCCGCGGCTGGCGGGGCGGCGGAGGGCCGCCGCCTTGCGCGCCTGCCCGCCCCGCCCCTCCCCTCTCGGTCGCCGCCGGGGACCCGGAAGCACTTTTCCCTCGGCGGGGACAGCTCAGCAGCGGGTGGTGGCGGTCGCAGCTCTGCCTCAGCTGCAGCCCCGGCCTTGGTGTCCGCCTGCTCCACGACCGTCCCCTCACCGCCGCTGTCCTGCTGCTGCTCCGCCGCCGCCTCCTTCTCCTCATGAAGCCCGTCGTCGTCTTTGTCCTCGGCGGGCCCGGGGCAGGCAAGGGGACGCAATGCGCTCGCATCGTGGAGGTGAGGGCAGNTTGATGGTCTGGGCTCTTGTCCAACCTCGATCCGCCCCTTGGAGACGATAAAATAAAAATGACTGACCGCATCTCCCCGTTAGCCGGTGAAGTGGCAGGGGCAGGCACCATCCTCCCCGCCACTGTCCGCTCCTCTCCTCCCTTGGGGACGCCGGCGGGCCCCCTCCAGGCGGCCGGCTGAGGGAGGGGCTGTGGCGGGCAGGCCCCGCGGCTGGGCGCCGCCTCACGCCAGTGCCCTTCGGCAGGGAGAAGAGGAGGGGGCAGAGCTTCGGCCGCCCCGCTATCAAGGAATTTAGCCGGGAGCCGGCCTTTTTCTTTCTCCTGCCTTGTTTTCCCTCAGTACCCCACCCGGGATCCCACTCCATTGGTGGGTCTGCCTGCGCTGGCACCCATCCTGGGCAGGGGGACACTCGCTTGGGGCTTGGAGGCTATCCTAGCATGGCAGCAGTTTAGCGGGAGCACTGGTTGCCTGCTGTGCCTTAGCAGAGGACCACAGCCCTCAAGAAGTTCCTGCTGCGTTGTCAGGCCGGTCTTGCAGCCCGGCTCGTGTGGGTGGCTCTGGACACGTCTGCATGGCCACGTAGGTGACTGCAGGGCTGCCACCTGCATGCCTCAGGTTTGCGGCCTGGGTGTGGAGGCAAGGTGGTTTACATTGACTTCAAGTGTGTAGGGTCAAGGTCCTTGTCTTATGAAGCCTGTCCCATAAATGTAAGAGCTGGTACAGTAGACATTGCAGGGTGTTGGCATTCTGACCTAGTGCCATCTCTGTAAGTTGTGAAAGTAAAACATTGCTCTATGACAGAATATGGTAGAGGTCAAAGGATGTCCTGACACCATAGATGGTTAATCTTATTCTCTTTTTCCAAAGAGCCTAAAACTGACAGTATAAGTTGAGAAGACTTTCCACTATATTTTTCACATTTTCAGTTTTCCAAATACATTTTTACAGCCCTTTGACATAGAACAAGTATCGTAAGAAAGAATGGTGAATGCTATGTGGTGTAGCTTTTAAAAAACAAAAGACGCAGGAGTAACTGCACTGTATTTGGGTGGATAATTACGGAAGTAGTTAAGGCTGAATGCTTCCAAACACATGTGTATGTTGGATTTGAAACAGATGCTTCTTTCTCTTTTTTTCTGAGCAGTTGTATGTATTTTTCTTGTTGAAAGGCATATAGTATCAAAGCTGAAAGAAATGACTTAAGAACTGTAGCAATGCCCATGTTTCTGAAAATATTAGTGGAAAAAAAGAACCCACAACTCCTGGCACGTTTTGTGTGTCATCTATTCTGGTGATGCCCTGGCAGTGCTGTTACAGTTTATCCACGCTACCATTATATCCCAGTCCTCAGTGTTGTATAACTAAGTTATGCAAATTTGGTCCAGACTGAAAAATGCCGTTATGACTTTAGTTCTGAAGGATTTTAACCTCAAATTACAGACTCTCATTCAAACCATCTTATTCATTAAATTAAATTGTGGAATGAAAGGTTCATAGTACTCATAAAGACTTTTTGGTAAGGTCATATTCTGCCCCTAGCACATAGCAAACAAATGAGCTTAAACTGTAGGGGAATCTTGTAGGCTGTCATTAATGGCTTTCACCAGACCATTAAGGTAGCCTCAGGGCTGAAGTACCTTGTGTGGCTGCTGGCCTGTGTTTAGAAGTATAAATGCCTTTGGCTTGATAGGCTAATATAATTGGATAAAGACCACTTTATTAGGAGGAGTTCAAATGAGTCATTGCTACTCAAATTGTATTTGCAGCTAAAAATGAGAGAAGAAAGTTAACTTTGCTTGTACTGTGTTTATTTTCTTCTCTATGTCTGGAAAGGGAAGTCCAAATACTAAGAAATGTAAATTTGCTTTAATTCCACTATTTTTGTTCACGGCATGGAAAGGAGTTTATTGAAGTCAGTAGGCTGACAGTAGAAAGCACTTGGACCCGCTAATTGCAGTGGACAGTCTTTCTGCTTGCTTGGACACCTCTAAAGGAGCCGCCGGCTGAACTTTAAGGGAGAGAGGGTCTGAGGTAGTTGAAGGGAGAGTTGGAACAATGTGAGCCTGCTGGAAAACTTTAGAAAAAGGGAACATGAACAGGGAAGTGTGGATGAGGTACTGCAGAGCAGCATCCTTTTTTAAGGACATATCCTTGGCCTGGCCCCTGGCAGTCCCCAGAGAGAGCCCTGGTGCAGGCAGTTGAATCGCCTGTATGCAGTCAATGCTGCCTTTAGGTTGAAGGTGTATTTTTGTTTGGATTTTAAACCCCGTTGGCAGCTTACCACGGAGAAGAGGGACTGTAGCCGAGTAATAATAAACCTCATTCATCCCTGTTGTAAATGGACTGAATAATACTAGTTTACATTTGGAATGAATCTGACCCAGTATCTTACTGTAAATCTGAAGTTTGTGCTCAACAAAAAGTCAGTATGAGCTATAAATACTTCTCGATTGCTATTCATACTAGAGATTTAGGACAGAGCACGTCACATGTGGAAGAAGTCTCACTTTGCTGAGGTGAGATCTTGCATGATTTTAGCATTAAATGATTCTATTAAAAAAAGCAAGGGTAGCCATAAGCGTTTTGTAGAGTAAAGGGAGTATTACGTACTACCTGGGAACGATTTCTCAAAGAGTGTTGTAATTGTTTTGTTGACTATGGTTTACATTCCCAGAAAAGGGAGATGGCTATCACATGTTGTAGGCAAAATATCTATTTCTTAAGTACTAACCTAAATCATAACTGCTCAATATGTGTGTGCTGGAGTCCCTCATTCCAGAGAAGGCATGTATTCATGCCAAATTTGGACCGAAATGGAGAAATGATTTGAGGGAAGAAGATGCAGTAACAAGCGGAAATGGGTATTGACATAGTGTATGAAAGGGAACAGCAGGTAAGCGATTAGGTTTCTTTATCTTCGCAGATAAGGTTGGAAGAGACAGCTGAAGCAGGCTGGTTTTCTCCGATATGGAGGGAAGACTCCTGTGTATGTTCCACAAACTCAGAGAGTTGTCCCTGAAATGCAAATGCAGCAGAACTGCTGCTCTGGACCAATTCTTCCTATTTAGGAAGGGATGAAGCAGAGTTCCCTCTTAAGTTCTTATCCTCTCCCTTCCAGCTCTGCAGATTAACTCCTGAAAGCTTCCACAGTTGTGTGAGGTGGAGTTTGCAATCACCCGAGACTGTGGTGTAGCTTATTGTGTGAGGCAAAATATTTGAGCAGGTAGTTGAATGATGTCATTTGAATGCAGGTTTTTGTAGGACAAAATGAATGTATTTTATTGCTGACTTCTGAACTTTGCTTATAAAATGCTTATGGTAAAGTCAAGGAAAAAAACCATGTTCTTCAAATCTGCACCATCTATGCTTTCATGTAGTTAAATTTTAAATCCTTACAAGCTTTGCCTGAAATACAAAGCTCTTTGGTTTGGGGGAAGAATAATAAGTAAATCATTTGTCTTTATTCCAAACAAGGTTTGAGTTGTATTTTTTTGGTTGTTTGTTTTGGCAAGGTGATTCTGTAGGGATTTGGAGTATGCAAGACATCCCTCTCTGTGTACCCAAAATATAATTTGCCTCCACCACAGTCCTATCCTGTGTGTTTGTGGTTAAATATAAAATTAATCTGACAAGGTGGGATCCTGAGCTGCCTTCTTTTATAAAAGTGTAAGTTAATATCGAAATGGAATAGGCTGTTAAATTTCTTTGGGATATATGATAAGGAGATTTCCTAGGGTGAAGAAAACAATGCAAAGAACTCATTGTATAAGAAACACTCCTCTGAAAGTAGCAGTGGATTTTAGTTTTGCTGTCGTGTGTTAATTGTCTTCTGGAAGTCTGCTGAGAGACATTAACTTCCTTGAAATAAAAACGTTTTTAAAATCGTTTGCTTTAAACTCAACTTCTGAAATCTCTTTCAAGAGTGCCAAGTATTAGCCTTAAGTTCTCATAGTTGTTCTTTGGAATATAAGTTTATGTTTCTGAACTATTGAGCTTTTTTTAAAACATAGTGAGTGATCATATAAATCCACCCCCTGCCCTCCCGAAGATTTATCCCTAAATGCTTCCATTTTGCAGAACGCAGGCTCACTCACATGGCACTGAATTTTGGGCTTTCCCAGACGTACTGGGTGCCTCTTATTGAGTTGAGCGTTCCTGAAGCACTGGGGTGCTCTATTTGCCCCCACTTCCCTGGGGGCACTGTCAGTGGGATCTCCTTTGTGCATTTTGTTTTATTAATGTGTTTTTTTGTTTGTTTCCCACCCCCCGTGGCAAGAACATATTTCAAACTAAGAAAATGTCTTTTTTTTTTTTTTCTTCTTATTGGAATAAGCAGACAGAAGGTCTACTACTGCATTATAGTTTATATCCCAAAGTTATAACTTCTTGTGCAAATTGCTAATAGGACAGACAAAAGCTTTTTAGGTTAAAAAGGAAAAAAAAAAAAAGAATACGAAGGCTGCAGGCTTTACATGGTTCTATTTTTATTTTAACTAGTTCTTGAATGGTGTATCTGAGAACATGTAGCAAACTTTGGTTGTTTATTAAGGTTGCCCAAGATATGACGGGTCAGAACTAGGGCAATAAAAGTTTCTATTTTATGTGTTTAGATCTTAAGCCCTTTGACTTTCATTTTCAGAGTAACAATGATAAGCCAAGATAGGAGTCAAGGTCAAAGTAGTAATTTGTGTTTCTCTTGCTTTTTGTTGGCTTCTGCTCACTTAAGGAAGTATCAAGCTGTGTGTGTAGTGGAGAGATGTGTTGCTGGACCACACAGAGCTGAATCAGAAATAAACCTTGTCCCCCTCCAAAGCTGGCTGTGTAAGGAGTCCCAGCAGCAGCTGCCGCACACCGCTGACTCCTCCAGAAGATTGCTGTTGCAAACTCCGCCCTATTCAAGTGTGACACAGATGTGACTCATGTATTTTCAGTTGTATTCATCTATTTATTTACTGAAAGCAAAGCAAGTTCTGCCTGAGGAGTGGAAGATGCAAATCCTGGCCAACAGAGGAAAGCTAGAGGCGGCTATAGGACAGGGGAGAGAAGGGCATCCCAGGGAGGCTGCAGTCTCGGGTTGTCATTTGGAGATGTGGAGCATACGGCTTGCATGCCCCAGTTTGTCCTGCTGAATGGCGACTGATTTACCAGGTCACTGTGTGACAAATAAGTGAGGCATCATTTGCTCTGCTCTATGCCGCACTGCTAAGTGCTCTTCTGAGTAACAGCTCTATGGTGGGACTGATGGAAACTTGAGCTTGCCTTTCCACAGCACAGTGCAATTATGTTTTTTTAACACAAAGGAGGAAGATGTCTGCAGTGGGCTGAAGACAGCTGATTTTTATCTTTGTCATTCACAGTTAATTTCTGTAAGAGATGTTGATTGTGGTTCTCCAAATATAAAAATAGTTTTAAAAATAATGAGAACTTGTATAATAGCAATTTACTGATTTAATCTTTTTTCTTCTTATAGAACAGCATGCCAGTCCGCTAGTATAGCAGAAAACATTCTCTGAAATAAGTTTTAGAATAGTTAATTCTATATTTTCTTTTTTTGTTTTGTTTCTGTAATCTAAAAATCTGTCCAAATTTTAGGTGCTTGGCATCCGAGTATTTGGAATTATTTTTTCTAACCTAGTATCTATTTCAAGTCTTTCTTTCAGTCTGACACTATGAATCTAGCATATAGGCATCCTTCAAGAACTGGAGAAACTGCTTTTTCATTGTTTGGCAGCCACAGTCCTGCTCCCTTTCTGATTTCGGAGGAGAAGAATTAGGCGGTAGTTGCAAAAAGTCACGTTCTGGGGATTGCGTCGAGATGTACTTGGCAGTGCTGGAAAGTCATGCTGGCACAATGCAAACCTTGGCAAGACACGAGTGTGTTTTGCCCTGATTTTTTGTGCAGTTACATCACGGTCTTTTGCGAGCTCTTGGGGATATGACGATTTTCTCCAATTGGGGATGCTTGCTGAGGGTTTATCTTGCCTAAGATGAAAGAAAACTTTGTGCCCTGTACAAATTGATTAAAACTGGCAAGAGTAGCGTGAGCCCCGCATCTCTGAAGCCTTCTGCGTATGGAGCAGCAGCCAAGCCTTTCTCTGTGCTTGTTTGCATTGTTTAAACTGACGTGTTGTCTTTGGCTCTTGACTCAGTACAGTTAACAAATAAATGTTTTGCCCCTGAAGGAGAGGTTTGTTTTTCTTATTGCCTGGTTAATCCATTCTGAAGGTTACTCTAGAATACAATTTACTATTATCTAAAAGAAGTCTATTTATGCAACAGCGCTTCAAAACACTTCTGTCTTTTACTTTCCTGTTCAGCTGTTAAACTATTTTAGTTTGCTGTTGCAAAAGACAGAGAATTCCAAAAATTGTCTGACTTAGTTTCGTTTTCATGCATGAAAAGGGAAATGCCAAGGAAAATTAAATGGTTTGGTAATCCTCTAAAACTGAAGGGATTATATTTTCCTCCTGTTTTCTCCTTTGTAGAAACTTGATGTTAAAAATATCATCATTCTTTAACTTTAGCAAGAAGAACTGCATGTTAATTTAGGGTTCAGCAGAGTAAGGTTTCTTGCTTATAAGGAAAGATTTATTCTGGTGTATGGTTTTTGTAGTTCACAGTAAATATTTAGATTTGCAATTAAATAGGCATATCCAAATGCAGCGCGTATTAAAGCAGGAGTACAGTGAGCTTATAGAGGATGTTTGTGGAGCTTTTTCTTCACAGTTACTTAGAGCAAAATCTTGCTTCCTTTTTTTTTTGCCATCTGTGTAGAGTTTTGGAGATTTAGGTAATTATATCCCTTCTTAAATTATGACTATGGCAGAACTAACTTTCCACACTTTTGTGAGTGAAATTGGAAAGCAACTGAAATGTTTTTAAAGTCACTTATTGGGTTGTGTAATATTTCTCTTGTACTTAGTCCAGTAGCCAAGTTTTTAAATCACAAGTTCACAGCCTTAAAAAGTATATAGTCACATTATTATGCTGCTCAGACACCTTTTTTTTGAAATTTGCTTTGGATGTTGCTGCAGCCAGGCTGATAACCCTGAAGTTTTTTGCTGCTGCTTTTGTTTTGTGTAAAAACTTTAGGATGAGCATGTATAGGTGTAGTCTGTTTTGGAGGTATAGCTAGCTTAGGTAATCACCAAGGAGATGTCTTTATTGCCTGTTTTTTATGGATTATATTTGGTCAAGGACCATAGTACACTTGGTTAGTTATCTTGTGGTGTTAAATGAGCTGAGAAAATGATTGGTTTGTGCTCTGAAATTTCCTTTATCACAATGCATTTCTGTGGTAAGAGCGTATGTTTGCACTAGCTGTCTATTTATGATGGCAAATGCCTGAGAAATTCAAGTGCAATAAATACTTTTCATTGGTATTTTGCATTAGCAGCTTTTTTTTTCAGATGTAGTTAGAAGTGAAAGAAAAGTGCAATGGGGTTTGCTGTTTTCCTGCATACTGGTATCAAACGGATAGATTTGGACCTGATCTCTCTGCTCTCTTTCTGTTTACTGTACGTGGTGTGACATAGGGTGGCACCAGCATATCTGTTTACCTTCATCTGCCACATCATCATTAGGAGAAGGCAGTAGCCTCCCCCAAGGGCTGCCTTCCCAGTTTATCGTATTCGTCCCAGGGAAGGGGGGCAGACACGCAGGGCTGGGTTTGGAGGAGTGCGGGTGTGGGATCGTTTGTGTAGCTGCAGCGTTAGATGCAGAATTATAAGTGATTTGAGCAAGGCAGGGGAGGAAGTTGGTGCCAGAACCACAATGGGAATGTAAGGATTCCTGACTTGTGCTGTGCTTGAAACATTCCTCCAGCTCCAAAGGACCCGGAATCACCTTGTGTGCTTTTCTTTAGTAGAAGTAGTAATTTGATAAAATTACAATCCTGTTGCATAAGCGTAGCAAGAAAAGGCACTGTCTCTCAACTTTTTCGCTTTGTAAATCAGGACTTGACCCAACAACTGATCACCGCTTGCAATTTTTAAGTAGTTGAATTTTTAGGATGGGGTATAGGTCGTATCTGGTTTGGTGATTGTTAAACGTCTTATTGCAGAGTGTGACATTTCAGGAAGCACTTTGGGGACAGTCTAGTTTCCAAACATGACAAAATTACTCTGAAAACAGGACATAAATGCCTGACCAAAGGCCTGGTGAGCATTCTACCCAAGAATCTCTCTAGTACTGCTCATACTGAGTGTGCTGTAATGTCAGATTACACACTGACAGTGGAATAGATCTGTCACCAGCAAGATGCTATTCCCTGTATTTTTCTGTTGTAATGTGTAGAATAAATGTGATTGATGCCATTGACTGATGTTATCTTTGCATGTTTACTAATTCAAGGGAGTCTATGCCTGTTTGTTTTGCATGTTTCAGAAATACGGATACACGCACCTTTCTGCTGGTGACCTCCTTCGAGATGAACGAAAAAGGCCAGGCTCGCAGTACGGAGAACTCATTGAGAACTACATTAAGGAGGGGGAAATCGTACCGGTTGAAATAACAATCAGCTTGCTGAAGAGGGTAAGGAAAGGGCTATTTCCTCGTTCGTTCACTCTTGCAGGCTAAGCAACAAAGCAGTGGCCATATTCTGCAAGAATTGCCTTTCCTCCAGTGTGAGTAGTGTGAAATGGTGGACACATAGGTGCGCATCGCATACTGGGCTTCTCTTAGCAATTACTCATGTCTCTTTCTGGCTGGTTGGAGGGCAATAGGTGATGGCCTCTGTTACCTTCGGATATGTGAGAATTGGTTATTTTTTATTTTATTTTATTTATTTTAGTAGCTCTAGGGAAATCAGTGAAACTCTGTGTTCCTTGTTTCCCTTAACTAGCTTTTGGACCTCTTGGTCAGCTCCGTCATATTTGACTGGAGGGCAGAGGCCTTAAAGGTACTAAGTTTCTGTAAGTTTTATCAAAATATATGGCCAGGCGAAGGAGAAGAGCACCTGCTTAATGTTCCTGTGGAAAGAAACGCTGCAGCCTTTATCCTCATTAGATGTCCAGGAAAACAACCAAAGTATCTCCTTTAAGACAGAAAAGGCTTCTGTTGCTTATGGCACTAAACTTATCTGGAGTTTTTCCATTAGAATTAAGTCTAGATCAGGGATCTTTTGGCATCTTATTGCGTAACAGCACTTTCCAGTATCTTGTAGAAAATCAACTTTTAACGCTGGAATTGTGTGTTAGGAGATTTTGAGCTTTATGAAATAGTGAATTCAGTTTGAAAGAAGGCTATATTGGTGCATCAGTGAATGAATTAGCATGCATTGAAGGTGAAACAAAAATACATTTTATAAATCTTCAGTAATCCTAAAATAAATGCTTCTCAATTTACCATGTCAACATTTTGGGGGTAATTTAATAAGTAGATAAATGGTTGTATGTGCAGGAGATCATTAATTGAATTCTCTTTTATCAGGCTATGGATCAAACAATGGCTGCCAATTCCCAGAAGAACAAGTTCTTGATTGATGGATTTCCCAGGAATGAAGATAATCTTCAAGGCTGGAATAAGACTATGGATGGAAAGGCGGATGTTTCTTTTGTTCTCTTTTTTGATTGTGACAATGAGGTAATGAAGTGTGTTATTGTGTAACTTCCTTTCTGTCAGGTAGTAAATGGACTAGTGTAAGAGTAGAAGGAAAACTTGGTCTGTGAGTTTCAAGGATTTTTTGGCAAGTTGTTTTTGCAGATGAAAAAAATGCATGTTTTTGAAATAGCGGGCGGCTAATTACACTTGGTATAATCATGTGTAAATAAATTATATTAAAAGTAGTACTTCAGGCAATTGCATTCTTAGGGAAAATTTATAAAAACTTTAAATGCATTATGCAAAATTATTTGGTTAATTTTCAGAAAACATTACTGTGTTTACTCTTAGTAACTGTTGTTTAGTCCCAAATGAACTTCATAGCAATGCTTTAATTCTACAGTGTCTATACTACAGCAGTAGTCTTTATTTTCATAGCTATGAGCTGTGCTATCAGATAGGCAGTAATCAACATTTTATTCAGCAAGTCATTAGATTACAAGGGCATTTTGACAGTGATACATTATATTCATTTAATAAGTGCCATGATATGCTGTCTTTTTAATATGTCAGTGCCCTTGAAGCATAAAACCGCGATGAGAATCCCAGCACCTTAAGCTGACTTTCTTCCTGTTACCCTTTTCCCCAATTTCCGGAGAAACTTTATTACTTTTTTCTTTTTACTTAATTGCAATTTTTTTTTTAATCTCAAAGAAAAGTGAGGGGTTATTTTTTTTCTATTTAAAAATTTAAATAAGATGAAATTATTTTTTTCACTTGGTGGGGTGTTAACTTTGGGGTTCTAATTTTTTTACTAGATCTGAAAAGGACAACAATGTCTACATGAGCTTCTGGATTATTTTTTTTTTACTATGGGTGTACTTTGTAGGAAAAAATAATTTTTAACCATTGTCCTCTTGCATGACTAGGATAAATGTATTCATGAGCTGTACATCTGTCAGTGTTGCTTACTTAAATTTATATTTCGAAACATAGTTCATCGGGCAGCTTTTAACTGGTTAGTTCTTCAGTTTTTAACTTGGATTTATTTTTTTTTTAAGTCTTCATTATAGCAATGTCAAGTAAGAACATTTTAACTTATTATAACTTATTATGTAGCCTTGCAAAAGTCTTGTGAGAACAGACAGTGACTTCCTTTCAGTGCAGGCATTTATTAGTAGTCTAATTTGACATGCTGCTTTTCAGAAAGTCTAAATACATCCTTGAAAATCAGGTCATTTTCTTCTTTAAATGTCTGAAGTTGGAGACCCAGTTGAACCACAGAGCTTGATGTCGCTTTTCCACTGCTTTTCCACTGACCCAAATCCCATTTTAAGAGCCCACATTTTAATAAGCTCATGAAATGTAAAGCTGTCATCCTTTTTCTCTGGAAGAATCTAACTCTCCATATGAATTCTGGTTATATCCACCAGATCTGGACAGAAGTTGTGTGTCAGGCCTATTTAGATTTTCAGAATTTCTATTTTTTATTCCTGCTTTCAAGGTAGCACCTCGTGTTCTTGGTTGTGATCGTCTTTTTGATGTTTTTTGTAGATATGTATTGGCCGCTGTCTTGAAAGAGGCAAGAGCAGCGGTAGGAGTGATGATAATCGGGAGAGTCTGGAAAAGAGGTATTATCTCCAAAACTTTTCAGTTCTCTTCTGTTTATATTTTACTATGTAATGCTTTTTTTTTTCCCCCCTGTGTTTTCTCCTAGAATTCATACATATCTGCAGTCTACTAAGCCTATAATAGATTTGTATGAGAGAATGGGAAAAGTCAGAAAAGTGGATGCCTCTAAATCTGTTGATGAAGTAAGTATATAAGCCAAAAAGCCATGGGGATGACAGTGGCAGAGTACATATTTTTGGCATTCTTCTGAGATGTGTGTATGTGTGGTTAGGGTGCTAATTAAGCACTGATGTGTATTGCTGAGGGAGGTCGTGGAACTCTGGTTTTGACTTTTGAAGAACTGATTAAGATGTGAGTAACTTTAAGAAATCAATTAGTTCTGTTTGAACATGAGCTGGACTAAACACGTTTTCAGCGTTTCTGTGTTTAACAGTGTCTTGTCTCTTTCATGAGCTTTTGCGTTTCTGAGGTAGTGTTGCTCTTCTGTCTCAGTTTCCCTGAATTGGTGCCAATTTCACTATTAAAGAATTAATGTGAATGTTCTAAGAAAAACCTATACATTTTTAAAAATACTGTTAGTTATTTATTGTGTGTGCTGGTTTAACTTGAAGTAACTGTTTGACTAACACTTCATAAAATTAATATGCTTCTCTCTCTTTTTAGGTCTTTGAAAAAGTTGTACAAATTTTTGACAAAGAAGGCTAATTCCCAGCTTGAAAGTTCATTTAAACTTGTGCTTGAATCTTGCTTGAGTAGCTGCTACTGCAGTCCATTCTTTGTAATTGTTTTAAAAGATTTTTTTGTTGTTTTTTTCACATATCTAATGATGATTGGAAAAGCAGTTAATTGCAAATGGATCTGGTTTTTAAATAGGAAATCATTTCTTGTAGCTATAGTATACAAATTTCAGCGTTCTCCATTAGCACAAGTTCAGTTACTCCCATGGCGAAACCACAGTTAAAACATCTCTCCTAAGAGACTACTTATTCTGTCACAGTTCTGTGCCTATATTGGGCAGCCCTTCTTATTCCTTATTGCCATACACTTTTTTTTTTTTTAAGGATCAATTAAACAGCAGCATTAAGCAATGAGGGACCCCTGTGCCCTTGTTTGTTTTTTGAATGCTTGGACCAAATTTAGCAGATATTTTTTTCAGAGTATAATTTTGTCACAAAGTTCCCCGTAATCCCCAAACCTGAATTCTGTAAATCAAGCTACAGTTAGTTTGAGAACCTGTTTTAGCAGTTCTCACAAAACTATTTAATATGCTGTTCAGCAATAGACATACAAAGTACATTATGGGAAGTGGTGCTTTCTTTTGACTCTGGATGTAAACTGTCTTGTAAGTTCTTGAGTAACTGGATGATGTGGCCCTGGGCTTTACCTTGTCTTCATTTGCAAAAGGTTGAGAATATAATTTCAAAGTCAGGTCGGTATTTCCATGCTCATTTATTTTAAATGGTGGTTGTATTCTTAATTACAGCATGGTCTTCACAAGACGGCAAAACTCTTAAATAGTGTACAATAAACAATCTTCTAACAGTTCTGTCTTTTGTAACATGTGGAAGGGATTTTCTGTGTTATTATTATTGAAATACTGTGTTACTGAATGCTTTAAAGTTTGTTACTTGGGGAAATACTTTTATGGTTAAACTAGTGAATTTGTTTCCCTAAAATTGTATAATTTTAATAGCTGTTTGTTTGAAAAAATTGTAAATTATTGCACTTTTGTTACGATGTAGTCAACTGAGGGGGAAGATACTGGCAGAAAAACAGTTCCATTCCCTTAACCAAATTGGGTCCTGCTTCGTCACGTTCTCTTGAATTAGCCAAGTACAGTCAGCAGCAATAGTTGGGATAAGCAGGTAACTGGTTGAAACAAACTGGTTTAAATGTTTGTACAGATGTGGTATAATTCTGCCTTTTGTTTAGAGTAACCTTTTCTCTCCCCTATATAGCATGCACAGGTCTGTGGGGCTGAACATGCATTCCTTGCATGCCCTGAGCTTTTGCTGAAGAAGGTGCCAGAAGATGACTGTTTTAACTAACTTTAGTGATAGAGTGGTTCTTCCTACGTTAACTGACACTGTAATTGGTTTGTAACATGCTAATAGATGTTGCAAATTACAGGGAACTGCAGTCTGGAAATCTTGTTTTTCAAGCTTTTCTTTATTGATGACTTTCTCTATTTAGGAAAAGCTTTTAAATTAAGCCTAGCTTCTAGTTAGAATCAGACGTGTTGGTCCTCATCCTGCAATCTGATCCGTGCAGCCAGATTTGTGTTTGCGTGAATTCTCATCTCGCTGAGGTTCTTGAGGCTGCTGGACTGGGGCAGAGGTGGGTACAGAAACAAGGGGTAAACTACAGTATCTTTTCCATTACGGTAGGAATTCAAACCATGGACTGAGCACAAATAGCTGTTTACTACTGCAGAATACACGGACCATGACTACTTTTGTGAGTGTGGGAGGCTACTGCTTTTGCTTTATGAATTTCCCCTTAAAAAAAAATTAAATCATGGAATTTAATTCTTGTTGTATGAGTATGCTGACATAGGATAGGATCTAGCGAAACTGCATGTTTTGATATGAAGGTTAGAATCGGGATTTTTCCAAAAAGACTTCAAACAGGATGCTTTAATCTAATTAGAGAGATTTAATTATGTTTTGTTTCGAAGTTACTGGTTTTTACAAGCTCTGTTCAGAATAGAGTATCTGTTTTCTCTCATCATATACTTTTCTGTGTATTTAAGTGCTGAAACAAACAAAAACCCTTTGGAGCAAGATTTTAGGGAAAAACCCCAATGTTTTGGCAATATTGAATTTGGAGTGGATTGTAATGTGTCTGTGCAAAGACTAGATTTTTTTTTTGTCATTTTATTTATTGAAGATGCCATTAAATGTGTTACCAAGTCTTTCAAGTTGGACTTACGATTGAAATAAAGATTAAAGGCACTATGCCAGTGTTGTGTCCCTTTAGCAGCAAAACTGTACAAGGAATTTGAGAAGATCCAATAAACTTTGTTCTGTGGCTTAATATGAGTGTTTGGCTTCCAGTTATCTGTCAGAAGGGGTATTTTTCATATATATCTATCTGTATGAAGTGTGTATTTCTTAGTGTTATATTTTGCGAGCCCGCATGCACGCAGGTATGTGTATGAAGGTTTAGCTTTCACCATCAAAACTGAAGTCTTGAAGACCCTCTTAGGCACAGAATAAGATCAAGGAAATGCCTGTGGAATTGGTACCTTTTCTTGATTTTACAGGTGCGTGAAATTACTCTGTTGGTATAGTTGTGTTGTGATGAATCATTTGGCATATCTGTGAAAGAAGGAACTTGGGAAGGCGACTAGGAAACACAAACCTATTGCACAGCGGTGGTTGGAGACACTTTTTTTCCCCTTGGTATTTCATGGGTCTGTGTTGATGCCATTCTGCTACTTTGCAGCATGTGTCTATGTGCTGTACTGGGGACTGTGGTCTTCAAGGAGATGGGCGCAGCATAATGTTCTTCAAAAACAAACAAACAAACAAAACAGAGGTTGCCAGGCTTATTTTAAAATAAGTCTTCATGTTTTGTGTAAAGGTTTGTCACAAAATGAGTTGTTGGTTCACATGTGGGTTTTTAGGAAACATGTTGATCCTGTGAAAAGATTTGCTGAGCTGGCCTGCAAAGGGACGAGAAAAGCAGGGGGGGTTTCCACCAGTGTAGGTATCTTTCTGCTGGTGAAATTACATAGACCAAATGTCTTTTTAAAACTCTTTTGCTTGAAACTTCATCCTGAGGCTGTAGAGTCTCCTTGGGGACTTCCCACTCCCACAAGTGGGAGGCTTGAACTGAAAATCCCTGCCCAAAAGGTGCCAATTTTTTTGGAATGGGGGCAGGCGGAGGAGACACTATTGTGGAGAAGACCATAACCACGCAGCTGAGGATTGCCTCAGCCTAAGATATTCCCCGCTAGCAACATTTGTCCTTAGTAAGAAGAAATGGTTCGTCAGGGAGTTCCAAGGTCTCGCGCAAAATGCTGCATCTTACAACAGTGGGGACATCTGCGTGCTGCTGCCCAGGCTGAACTGGGGAGAACGGGAGATTTAAAGGGAGAAAAACCCCTCAGTTCAGACTAGAGCTGCCAACTGTCGTTACCGGTTGGCAGTTTCTAGCTGCCAGCACTTAGGAAAGTTGCAGCTTAAGAGATTACTTTTCTGCTTAGTTTGAAGTTCAATACCAGCTGGGTCCCTGCTGTGGTGCATGTGTCTCCGAAAGCTATGATCTGTGACTGCTCGGCTGGCCTCCTGCTCGGGGTGGGGGGCAACCATCGGCCCCTTGGCAAGATCAGGTTGTTTCTTCAAGGCATGGTGCAGCGGGACACGGAGACCGGGCAGCTGGGGCTGGGCGCTCGCCCCAGTCCAAAGATCCCGGGTGAACAGCTAATGGTGAAAACTGCACGACGATGCAGAGAGGATTCAGCTCATCAGGTAACAAAGGAGACAGTAACAAAAATATTAAGGCTCATGTTTTTTTACAGCAGCAGTTCTCATACTCTTTTGATCTGCAGACCTTTATAAATCTTCCAGTGGAGATAGTGGGGCATAAATGAATTTAATGTTGCTGCTCTCTGCTACTTTTCATGGGTTGCTTAGTTTAAGATGGTGGTTTTCAGCCTGTGGTCTGTAGAGTATTTCTGTTGGTAACAATAGGCGTCTTTATTGAGTCTTCTAATCTGCTCAGCTGGTGTATTCTTGATCCTCTTTGCTTTCTGCCTTTTTGTCTGTTCCTTACCTTTTTGAATTGTGGATGCTCTTTGGGATGGGCAAAGGGGTGCTCTCACCAATCTCTGTGTGCCTTGCAAAAGAAACTAAATCTTCAAGTACCTTCAGCTGGAGCGATCGGATCCTCTTTCTGCCAACGAGCTTGGTGCTTAATCTGCTACAAAACTGATGTAAAGCACATTGTGCTTTTTTTTTTTTAACTACAGAAAATCTTGATGTAGTACCTCTGCTCTTTTCTCCTGTGCGAGTGGGATCAGATGTGTCTGTTTTGCTTCAGCAGCAGTTGCATGAAAAAAAGAAAACCCTCCTCAATCACTAGCTGTTAAACTAGCAACGACCTGTTACGCTTCAATGGGAGCAAGTGAGATGATTGAGGAAGGGAGGAAAGACGCTTAAAGAAGCTCTCGGTCCATTCTGCTTCGCTAGTCAAACTTCAGCTTTCGTTACGTATCTATTCCGCACAGCAGCGATGCTGGTATTTAGTCCAGCTATTTCATGATTATGCTGGATGGAAATTCATACAAAAGCACGCCCTGCCTAGAAATTGCCCATCTCCCCTCATCGCCTCTGCCACCTTGAATTCCAGGGGTTATGGGGACAGGAATTTGTCTTCAGGGTAAAGCTGTAGAAGCTAAACTGGGCAGGAGGAAGACAAATTGAGCCACGCTGGTGAAGAACGAGACGCACAACTTATTTCACTGTGGGCGGCAATGCCAGGCTATTTTCTCATCCTGGTTTATAACTGCATTCAGGCAGCAAAGCAGAAATTTTCTCTTCCCTCCTCCAGTGTTTGGCAGAAAGCTTGCTTTTGTCTAAAATGCTTCTTAAGGGCTGTGCAAACTATTCAGTCCTAAACCAAATACCAGTTTGAGTTGTGCTTTTTCTTTCTAATTTACAAATAGGAGGGTTTGGGTTAGTTTCTTGTAATAGCTGCTGCAGCGAGACAACTCTTGGAAAATACAAGGCGCCATCCCAAAAGATATTATCTGCTTTATTCTGGAGGGCTTTTTAGCACAATGCAGTTTCTTTGTGGTGAGAAATGGCAAAGATTGCTGGATTGCTGTGCGACTACCAAAGTGTAACGACGTGTGGATGGTACGTGGAAACGGTACCTTGTACAGCGGCTCTGCTTGCACAAAGCTAAACTTTTGCGCTCAGCCCACACTTTTATTTGGTGCCGTGAGATGCGAAAAGAGATTTTTGGATAGCTTCTGAATTGGATCAAGTCATAGGAGTGACGCTTAATCTATTGTAGAGGTCTTCAGGGATTATCAGGATCTATCAAGGTATTTGGAGGATGTAATATGTGGTGGTTCTCTTTCCTGACTGAGCACAGAGTTATCTCTTTAGGTTGCTGTTCAAGGTGTTACAGTTGTTGTCTTCCAAACCAGAACCACCTGAAGTCCCCAGCTGTGGTCAACAAGTACCCTGAGGTCTATGTTATGTTCTAACCCAAATACCTCTATCCTTGTCTAAATACCTCCTGTGGTTTCGTTTGGATATGAGGGAAATCACCAGTGCCTTTATTTCAGGGTGAGGACTTGCACAGTCCAAAGTTAAGTCGCTGTCCCACCTCATTCTCCGCACGCACAAACTTCTGTGGGAGGGAGATGCTCTCTGGGAGCTGTAGTGGCTTCCTTACTTCCAGTTTCCTTTCCAGGCCATGCATCCCAGATTGACAAGATTTCCCAAGGTACAGTAGTATCTCCCTACCCCAAGAGGGGAGGTGGTAGTCGGACCATGGGAGAAGCCCTTGGGCATAGAAGACAAGGATGGCGTGAAACATCCTGGATGCGTTTTTCAAATGAAAGTATAATCAGCAACTACATTTTTACTGGGTAATCAAAATGCCTGTGGAAAATAGAAACAGGGATAATTTTACCGTGTTCTTTCTAATTTAAAATTTTCTGCGGAAAGAAAGTGCATTTGACTGCTTCCTTGCGACAGAGCTCAGGGTTTGAAGTGCTGTTCCCGAAGCAAGCATTGCGTTTGGCTTACCATGTGTGACTTCTTGTGAAGCTTCCCTGGGCTCTTGGATGCTGTTCTTGCCAGCGAGAGCAGATTGCTTCCAGCAATAAACATCCCACAAAATTATGTATGTTCTTTAAGAAAAGCACCGAGATTTTCTGCTAATTGCAAAAATACATAATGGATGCCTTCAGCATCTGTTATTTATTCTCTAACCAGCTTTCATCCAAAAGTAACCTTTAAACAAACATTAAGATTGGGCAGTTTAACTGTTCCAATGTGTCACACACATCTACACCCTCCGGTTGAATTATGTTTGAAACGCATGCTTATCGTCGACTTCTAGGGAGAGGGAGAAGTTGTTTATATCTCTAGCTCGGAGATGTTCGCAACCTGGAGAAGACGATGCTGGGTGCCAGAGCTGAAAGCATGTCTCGGGCGCTTAGCTGTGCTCTTTTTGGAAGCCAAAGCCCAGCAGAGAGAGGATTTTGCTCACACAATTGCTTCAATCTACCACAAGGAGGGGTGCAAGGCTCGCAGAGGAGAGGATGCAGCTTGTAAGTGTCATTCATGGGCTGTGCAGTGTTTCCCATATATTGAAAGACCTAACTTAAAAAAAAAATAATCCTGGTTGTTTAGTTGTTGGGGGTTTTTTTGTTTGGTGTTTTTTTTTTTTTATAAGGGTGTAAATTAAAAAAAAGTCCCCATAAAGAAACAGATATCTTTGGATGGATTTTTTGTTGCACTGAGATCTGCTATAATTGGTAATTCGGCAACAGCGAACGCCGTGCTTTTTTGTCAGTTTATTTAATTGCATCTAATGAGAACAGCTAGATGGGGCCAACTTAATTATTGTGGCTGTTCTGTGCCCCTACATTCGTGATAGGTTTGTCATTCCCATCCTGAACCAACAAGGCAACTTTCTGAGATTGGCTTGAGTGAGAGCTTTGCATTAGCGAAGGAGTTGCATACCTGATACCACAGCGGAGAAATATTCCTGGTGTGTTTCCAGCCCAGAGTGCCTCAGAAGGGACATCTGTCCCGGGCTGGCAGAGGGAGCACTAAAAGTGAAGCTGCTGGGAAAAGCACTGGATTCGCTTTCACAGGGGAATTTTAGAGGGAAACAACTGTAGCTACGGGGTCAAAAACCTAAATTGTTTTGTCTATTGATTGTTGAGTTTTGGCAAAATCTCCTAGTTGCCCTTCTATTATTCCTTCCAAGGGACTCTGGTGGAGAAGCATGGGCTAGTTCACTCCTTCAGCCACGGCTGTGCAGATACTACCGGGGCATCCTTCAGCAATAACAGTCCTATGCTTCCCAAAGGGACCTCAGGGTAGGGAAATGGGAAGAGGCAGGATGGAGTTGGCATCTTGGCTGGTGGAGGGGAGTCTGGAGATGCCGGCAGGGCTACATTGACAAAGCCTCGTGCTGGGGCATGGCCAGTAACTCTGAGCGTGGGGCATGAGCAGGACCAGTACCGGCAGCAGCCCCCAGTGTAGGCTCAGGAGCGGTGACTTGCAGGTAGGACCAAATCTGAGCAGAAGGGGAAGGTGTCTTGCAGGCAGTGCAGATTTTGGAAGGAGGGACAAGAGTTGGCTTGGCTTGTGGTTTAACAGCTTGTTTTGCTTCCTGCAAAGCCTTGGTGCTGGCCAGGCTCTGAGGAGGAGCAGGAGATGAATTGGGAAGGACAGGTTTACTGTGGTTTAGGAGAACTTCACTGCATCAGTTCAATGAGTGGGGAGTCATTTGCCCCCAGAGTTATTCCTGGTGTTTAGGTCAGGATGTTAAACAAGTTCTGCTGTTTTCCAAAGTATTTAGAGGTGGTATTTTTTTTCCAGGAAAATATTTTTTTCAGGGAAATTCATCAGTGCAATTTTTTAGGGCGCCTGCTCATGCTGGAAGAGAAATACCTCAAGAACAAGTTAACACAGTTGCGGGCAGACTCTGAGAAACAAAACTCGTTCAGGAGTCCAGTCGCCCTTGAGGGATGTGACATCTCTCAGCAGTTGTGTCCAACCTGCTCACGTCCATCTCCACTGCAGAATAAAAGACGAGATAATTATGCTTCAGATGATGTGTTTTTAAAAGTTAATAAGAACATCAGTTGATTAAAATGATAAGGCACAAGTGATGCTAATGATAATAATAAAAGGTGATAACCTTAATTTTGAAAATTAGTGAAAAAAATGACTCATCCATTAACTGACACTGCGGTAGGGATTACTCTGGAGAGGGGAGATTTGGAGTCCCTTTGGGAGAGCAGGTAGGTTTCTGCTGTCTGAGTAGGCACAGGGCCACCACAGCAGCTAACGACAATAGACAGGAGGCATATGAAGAGCCTTAATTAGCTTGGTTGTTATTCTTCCATCACAAGCAATTCATTAATTCCTGCCTTATCTACCCTGCTGTCCCCTCTCTGAACTGCACAGTCCCATGAAAATGGGAGCTCTGGGGGGAAAGGATAAAAGTGGGGAGATGGGAGACCCCCCAAACAGCCCAGGAGATGCTGAAGGGCACAGAAATGGGTAAGGTCATCGGCAAAAACCCACATGTGACAGTCCTTGGTCCAAATGCAGGGTAACCCTGATGTGCTACTAATTGGTCTAATTGGCTCCAGCAGGGAACCCAGCCCAGGTGGGTGAGGACAGGCACTTGGTAACTGAGCTCCTGCTGGTCCCCAGAAGTTAGTGCAGAATTGCAAACTGGAGCCCAGGACCTTGCACCCAGGGAGGGAAGCGCTGGCCCTGCAGCTCCTGCTTTGGGATTCAGGGAAGGAGCAGAGGTGAGAACTCTGTGTTTAGTCATTACTGTGTTGGTTTGCTCGGGGGCAAAGCTGCTGGCTCCTTTGGACTGCCTGGGACCGGGCTGGGCTGTGTGAGGGGAAGGTGCTGGAGGTGGTTTTGGGTAGTGCCAGGGACATGTGGCTGGGTAGCTTCCTTGCTTTTCATCGGGTGTCACTGGAGGCAGAGAGGGAACCGGAGCACAAAACCTTGGGATCCCTTGGGCAGAGGTCTCCACCGGCTGCGGGGCTTTGCTGTGCTGCTTGTTGGACCCTTTCCAACCAGTAAATGCCCCAAAGCTCCTGACTTGCTGAGGACTTTGATATTACTCAAGGGGACTTTGGTGCCCCAAAGCCTGCATGACTGGAAAGCCTGCCAGGCACTCAGGGAGCATGAAATTTGGTTAGAAATCATCTGAAGCTTGTATTTTTTTCCTTTGCTTTCTGATTTCCTTTTTATTTTTTTTTTTTTTTTTGGTTTGTTTGTTTCTGTCCTGTAACCACAAGGAGTAGGAAAGTTGGTTTTCCTTTTTAAAGCAGACTTGGGTTTCTGTACCATCTCTTGGAGCTTCATTTAAAGGGGAAAAAAAAAAAAAGAAATCTTACCCCAGTATCGCAAGCCTTAAGGAAGCATTGCTAACTGAACTTAAACTGAGAAAATGAGCAAAGGCTGAGAGGCGAAAGAGAAATGCTGAAGGTTAAATGAGTGGCCAGATGCCTGCAGCAAGCCATGGAACCCCGCTTGCTGGAGGGCCTGCCCTGGTTTACCAGGCTGGTGGCAAGCTCTGCCTGCCGGGGCTCAGCTGAGGAGCTGGGATACTTGGTCCTTTTTTGGCTCAGTTTTCAGTCAGAGCAAGCTCTAAGTAACAGGCGAGTGAGCTGCAGGGGTAAACCCTGTCCCCTCCTCTGCAGGGTTGTGACATGTGTGATGGAGGTGAGACAGAAAGTCCATGCCCCCATATTGTCCCCTGCTTGCAGCAGCACTGGGCCTGCTCTTGGTCTCATGTGCAGGTGATGCCACTATGGCTTTTCTGCCTCAAAAATGTATTTTTTTAACACTTGAGAGGAGTGACAGAAATGAGAGCTGTTTGCCACTGTGCTGAGCTGCTGCTGTGGACCTGGTGGTCCTCTGTTCTGCTGCTGTTGTGCTCAGCCGTGGGGACAGCCCCTCCGTTCCCCAGCAAACTTGCCATTCCGGGCTTAATCCTTGGTGCTTTTAACCCTGTGATGGTGTGAGCAGAGGAAACGGGCTGTTCGTGTGCTTAAAATTGGGTGTCTGTGGGTACATGGAGGTGGAAAGGAGAGGTTGAGCTGCTGCAGGCAGCTATGGGAGGAGAGGCTGCGTCAGCCTGACCCCCCTGTAGGACATGTACATGGGGGAGAGGACACCAGCTGGGTGACAGTACTGGGGTATGTGTTGTGGGGGTGAGAGCCTGTCTGGGGGATGGATTCATCAGGTGGGCATCCATGGGGACCTGGGACACCTGTCTGGGGTGGATACCTGGATTTCCACCCTCCCTGCACACCTAGGCACTGGTGGTCCCCAAAACCTGTTCTTTTAGGGGTGATGCTACTGGCATCCCATAAGGTCTCCAGGGGTGAAGCCACTGCCAGCAGGGTGAGAAAGCCTTTCTGAAGGCAAATAAAGCTCCAAGCTGTCCTATTATTTCAAAAGAAGCTGCCTCCCACATGTGACCTTGGGGAGCGTGTTGATGGGTACCTGCCGCAAGGGTTTAGTTGGAATCTAAATCCCCTCTCCCTCTGCCTTTCTCCCCTGGAATGGGAGCTGTCATCGTGCTGCTCAATCTTTTAAGTCGGCCTGAATGCTGCTTGTCTCTCTTCTTTAACAAAAAGAAAAAGTCTCTGGGACACTGCATGAGGTGGTTGCTCTGTTTTAAGGTGTGCTCTCATTCATGTATTAGTATTTGCCTGGTCTCCTCTGCCTTGTGACTCGGGTGAAGGTACGTTCTTGATGAAAAGTTTATTTTAATGAAAGTGGGGTGGTGGTGGCAGGGCCTGCAGGTCTGTGAGTAGAGCCGTTGTTGAGGCCATTGTGGTCTCTTAAGGTGGGTGCCCGTTGGTTGGGAGGGGAGGAACGATGGGCACCTGGGATGGATGCCCCTGGGGTCACCCCTTGCCTCCCAGGTGAGAGCATGGCTGTGGGCTGGATGAGGAAGGTGGAAATCATGTTCCTGCTGCTCTCTGATAGAAAACGCAACTGTGAAACTGCTTGAAATGCCCATCATAAGTAACACAAACCCACCAGCAGCCGACAGCAGGATGTCGGGGATGGACCAGCAGTGGGACATTGGCTGCCAAGCCCTGGCTGGAGACCATCGGGCTGGTCTGATGGGGACGCATATCTATCGGGTGAGACATGATCCCCCTGCCAGGGATGAAATAAGCTCTCACAGCAGGTACTTTACCTTGCTGACCTGTGGTCTTTTTCCCTTTTTGGCCCCAGACCACAACCTGCTTGATGGGATCATCTTTAAGCAAGTCAATCAAAGGGCAGTTGTGGAGAAGAGACAGCAAACAGGAAGGGCGCAGTGGAAGGGCAAGTTTCAGAGTGACCTGATGCTGGGATGGGGATGCTAATCGCCGGACCGTGTGCTAAATGAATGGCTCCAGCAATGACATGGTTAGACTTCCGATGAACACGAGGAGGGGGGGGAACTGTCTGGCTCCAGGACATTACCTGGCGACTTGCGTAGAGGAAAAGCCCTGGCACCAACCGGTGTGTGAGGCTGATGAGAGGTGATCTGGGCAGGTCATTCAGAAAATCTGGTTTGCTGGCCCTGGGGGGATATAATCACCTTGGCCTGATGTTATCTGGGAGGCCGTGTGTCAAGGAGGAGGCAGCAAAACAGGCAGGTAGGCGGGAGCCTCTGGCTTTGCATCAAACCCTGGGGTCCCAAGGAGGGGTGGTGCCTGGTGGGAGAGGGGATGTGGCTTTGCCGGTGCTGGAGAGGGATGCGAGGAATCAGAGGAGAGCTGGCGTGAGGCTGAGCGCTGCCTTGGCTGGGTCTGGTTTAAGCCGACTCAACTTTTATCGAGGTCCTCTCTGATGCTGGGTGCAATAGTTCTCAGACCTGTTTCTAAGCATGTTGTTTTAATGTGGCTGGTACTTGAGTCTCCCTCCCCGAGAATGAAATTTCAGCAAAATCTGTAATTTTAAGGAAAAGTTTCGGTTTTTATCCATATGCGCACCTTTGAAACTAGAGATTAATACAGCATAGATCCTGGCTGGGCGAGGGTGAGGGCTCTGGACATCACTGTGCAGTGAGGTGGTCCCAAATCCCACAAGGTCCCAAAATGTGTATCTCTGTGGGAGTTGGGCATCCAGCTCCTGACAAGTTGAGCTGAAGTGACTTTCCCGAGGGTTCTGGGGCACGAAAGATTGAGGACCCCAAATCTCTCAGCCAACATTCAACTACCGAAGCATCTTGTCTCCCTTAACAGGCGACAAACTAATGGGAAAACCTTGTTCATATTGGCTGGTTTAACACTGAAATTGTATTTCTAGGGTAATCACAAAGATGCATTGTTTTATTATTATTTTCAGTGACATTCTTATTTTCACATGGCAATGTCATGAATAGAAGGGACCTGCTGAATAAACAGCCATTGCCTTTCTTTGTGAAGAGATTATGTTTTGTTGTGCTTGCAGAAACGACTTCTGCTGCCATGTGTTGCCCTTTAAAAGCAAAATGATAATAAATGAGCAACAAAAAGCATGTCACTTAGATACGGTGCTTATTTGGAAGGAAAAATCAGGTTTGGTATCATGTGCGTCGTTCGATTTATTTTATATTAATTTGATATTTTTTTTATTTTTTTTTCAGTGCAGCCTGATTAATTCCACATGTTTTCCCTCAAGGTTTGGACAGTAAAACTGCTTGTCTGAGTCATCAACTAGATAAATAATTGGCAACTTCAAGGTCCCATCTCCTAAATCATTCCACAGTTGCTTGTGGCCCTAACAGAGCTTGGTTGCTTGTGCGTTCAAATCAGCTGTAAAGTCTAATCTGGGCTTTCACTGGCCCCGGGAGACCAACAAACTGCCGATTACGGAGCCTCACGTCGGCTTGTCTTGGCACATCTGCTGGAAGAACACAGTGAGCCGCTAGGGAAAGTGCGGTCGGGGTTGGTATTTATAGCCAGGGTGGAGGAGCCTTCCTGAAACAGGCACCCTGGGGTGCACACCTGGCACCCACACCACCCTCCTGCAAGGAGCTGCTGTGATTCCCTGCATGGAGGTGGCGCGGCTTGTCCTTCCTGGTGGATCTCCTGAACCTACAGCTTGGGAGGAGCCGACCTGCCATGCAGGGATGCCTGGGGATGCCGTGCTGGCCTCTGCAACTTAACAGGCTGATCCTGAAATGTGCCATCCCAGCGTCTTTATCTTCTCCAAATGCAGATATCCTAAATATAACCCCGACTCATGGATCCTGCAGAGCAGCTGATGTGGTGGGAAATGAGAAGCACAGCCACACGGGCTACATGAATATGACCCTGAACAGCCCCCTCCTTGCTGGGGTCCAGCCAGCGTGAGTATCAGGAGATTTAAGATGGACATGTACCTGCTTCTTCATACGTGGTAGTTGTCTGGTTTCTGAGAGAGACATGAGTCCACCTACTTGAATAAGAGAGATGTTGGACTTCGGCTCTTCTGTCCCAGTGGGTTATTTCTGGCTTGGCTTATTTTTCAGGAGCGCCACTTTGGGTCTTGTAGAAATCAACCATGGTGGGTTACACTTTGGATCTGGAGAAGTCATACTGCTGTCCTGGGAACGTAAGAGGAGCTGAACTGGATGCTCCCTTGCCTGGATAAGGGGTTTTTTTTTTGGAGGGGCATGATTGCAGTTTAAAATGCAAGAAGGTGCCAAAAGCAGGGTGAGAGACAGCTCAGCAGCGATCTCTGAGCTTAAGGAAAAATAGTGTAAAGCTGGAACAGACTCATTGCCTTCAGAGACAGCTCCAGGCTTCTCAGCAGGAGAGGCACAGCTTCTGCTGGATTGGAAAAAGAAAGCAGCCCAAATGCCTCTCGTGAGCGGTCCTGGCCCCTTGGCTTCTATCAGGCGTGTTTGGAGCAAGCCTGGTGCCTTAGGATGGATGCCACTGAGCCCCAAGGAGGTCGCTGGGGGTGGTGGGCATGGGGGGAGCAGAGCCCTCTCCTCCTTTGGATGGCATCAAGGAGTTAAAGGTAAGCAAAGCTGAAGGAGAATGAACGGATTATGCTTTGCTGGAAAGAAAGCTCACTATAACACAGTGCAATGTGTGACAGTGACACCCATGGATGTTAAAACAGCTCATTGAGTTAAAGCTGAGCAAATCAGTGTGCTTTTGTGTACGTGTCCCAATTACAGTTTGAGCTACCTTGGCTTTTGTGGTGGCAATTTTGAACATGGGTATTTGAAGCCCACTCAAGTCCTCGTTTGACTGGTGCCTGGTTGGACGCTGGGTGCAGAAGCTGCCGACAGCATGGACACCAGCTTGGCTGGGGAGGTGACCTAGATCTTGTGGTGGTGCTAAGCAGGAACCATAGTGTAGTCCCCCTGTTTAGTGCCTACATTATCCCAATTAGTACACTGATGAGAAACTCGATGGGCACCTTCCTGCAGAGACTAACCCCTGGTCTGCGATGGTCTGCCTTTGGTCCTCTCCATGCTTCCTCTGTTTTCCCAGGGAGAGGATTGCTTGTGCAGCTGAGATTTTCCTGCTGGAAGAATGGTTTCCAAAGAAAACCATTGTGCGTCCATGTACAGTGTGTACCGTGGGGTGTCAGCACTGGGCTGGGGGTGGGGCTTCATCCCAGTCCTGGGGATGGCTGGGGGCTCCCAAGAGCTCATCAGCCGTTCTGTGCAAGGGGAAAGGAGCTGAGCCGGCCCCTTTGCTGACGGATATTTCCCATGCAAATGGTTAACTCCCCTGTTCAGCCAATTTAGAGGCAGACACCAGGTCTTGTTCTCTTCCCCAACCATCCTCTTGTACTTTAAATAGAGGCTTTCTTCCCACTCCCTGCCCTTGTAACATTTAGGTCTAGGTCTAGCTGTTGCACAGAACAGCTCTCTTCTCCATGGCTGCTCAGCCCTGTCTCCTCCACCTCTTCCAGCCCAGGAAGGACTGAGCTGGTTCCTGATCTCCTTGTGGGGCTAGAAGGTCCCTCCATGTACAGTGAACATTTGGTGGCGGAGAAGGGTAAAAAGCAGAGGACTGGAAGAAGCATTTTGGCAGTCAATGCAACTGGCCAAGTCAAATTACGTGTTAAAGTTTGCCAGTTGTCAGTGTGTTATAGTGTTTTGTACCATTATAAGATTTGAGGGGTCCCAATGCAGATTTTCTGTGTTTTGTTTGTTGAGATTTGTGTGTTTTTCCTGTAGAAAGAAAACTTGCCTGGCGATTTGCTGCATGCATTTATGCCTTTTTTTAATGTAAAGTGGAAACAAGCATCTGAAATCATTCTTCTCCTTCTGACAGCAACATCTGTAAAACCTTAACGCTGGAAGGAGGCAGGAACTGAGAGATTTATAACCCCCCGCTGAAATATTGGAAAGACCTTATTTCCCGGCAATTAGCTTTGCTCAAAACATTTTTGTTTCCTATTAGAAGCAATCTACTAACATTTACATTGATGTGTTTAATAGTTGTTGGCCATCTCTGAATTCAAGCAGGCGAGGCAGGAGGAGAGGGGAGGAACAGGCTTTGTAAGCTGTGAGAACATTTGTGTTGCGTCGTGTGTTGTGCTTGTTGATAGTGGTGAAAACATCCATCATGCTAGGCTCCAGAACGGGGAATGACATTTTTTGGGAAAGGGAAGAGAACTGGTGTTTGGCCAAAGCTTCTCTACCACTGCAGTGTATCAGGACTAGCTCCAGTGCCTTTTCTGGAGGGTGGATCTTGATTCAGCTGAAACTCATGAAGAGAGGAGAGGTGAGGAGAGAAGAAGATGGAGCAGCACCTACATGGAGGCTGGTGCGGGAATGAGTCAGGGCTGTGGTGGTCAAGTGGCGATGAGTGAGGGGTGGTCAAGTGGCGATGAGTTAGGCTCAGGAGTGGGTGAATCATTCCCCTTCTTCAGTGGATTCAGCGATGTCCAGCAGAGCGAGGAGCTGGTTGACAGCAGCTCCTGAGACCTCTCTGGGGAGGTCTGGGAGAGAGTTTCTCCCAGGCCTCATCAAGAAATGAATCTTTGCTTAGGTGGCTGGGTTGGGGTTTTTTTTGCTGTGGTGGATTTTTTTTGTTTTTGTTTTTTTTTTGTTTTCTTTTTAGAGAGCGTGATGTAATGGGATGAAACTGAGAATCAGATATTTTTGGCTGAATTGCAACGTGAGGAAAGCATTGGGCTGAGCATGTTGATAGCCTCTGTTGGAAGCGGCAGTGACTGTTGTGACAGTATTGTCTTGTAGGAGCAGAAAAAAGAAATGCCTATTTTCTCCTTGGCTTTAAGACCAGGAAGATAAATGTTGTATCTAGATAAGGTCCTGAGTGGATCTGAAAAAGATTAATGGTTTAATTGTTGAAAAAACACAGTTCTAGGGATGTTGAAACAAAGTTAAACTTGAAATATTGGGGATGTTTAAGGACAGTGTCTTGTTTCTTTGTTTTGAAATTATTAACGTGCCTTGAAAATTGAAAGAACAAAAAAGTGACAATTTTGGATAGTTAACTGGCTGTGGGATGTCCCTGTGATGGAGAGCACGGAGGAGAAGCTTTCTGGGGAAACGCTGTAACCCTGCAGGTGATGGATGGTTACCTTTTGGCATTCTACAGGGTTTTGTTGTTTATTTGCTTTCTGGAGATTTCTTTCACCATGAGATATCATTTTGGGAGTTTGCTCTGGGATGGGCAGCAGATGGTGTCAACTCAGTTTCACTTAAGTTCGTAGATGATTCACTTACTTTGGCTGAAAATGAGCTTTTCCTGGCCCAGCTCCTCTTCCAGCTATGCCACAGTTCCCCATCCCCTATGCTGAGCAGTTGGGTTTTATAAGGCTGAGCGGTTAGCTGGATAACCAAATGGCCCGGGTTAAAAACTAATCCCTTCTGAAGGTGCGGCAGTGAACTGTAGCATGGAGCTGCAGGCATCAAGGATGGCCATTTCTTAATCTAGTTTTGCCTTGGGAGCCAAGGCTTTATATAATTATACATGAATACTCGGCCATTCAGATGATCTCTCTCGGTGGAGACACCCCAGTGTCTGAGATGCTTTCCTCAGTCATGTACATGCTGAAATAGCCGCTTGCTAGCAAAACCTAGAGATGCACTGCAGGTGAAGAGGGTCTTTTGACAACCTTGGAGAGCAAAGATGTGTGTGGCCCAGAAAAGCAATGGTTACTTGCCCTCCCTACTTCCCTGGGGACCCTACTGGCTGGGTTCTCTGTGAGGTTTGGGGCACCTCTGCTGAATCTGCTTAGTTGGGGGG